>OW121704.1:0-12500 GCA_933228785.1 Lasioglossum pauxillum | reverse complement strand
GGTTAGGTTAGGTTAGGTTAGGTTAGGTTAGGTTAGGTTAGGTTAGGTTAGGTTAGGTTAGGTTAGGTTAGGTTAGGTTAGGTTAGGTTAGGTTAGGTTAGGTTAGGTTAGGTTAGGTTAGGTTAGGTTAGGTTAGGTTAGGTTAGGTTAGGTTAGGTTAGGTTAGGTTAGGTTAGGTTAGGTTAGGTTAGGTTAGGTTAGGTTAGGTTAGGTTAGGTTAGGTTAGGTTAGGTTAGGTTAGGTTAGGTTAGGTTAGGTTAGGTTAGGTTAGGTTAGGTTAGGTTAGGTTAGGTTAGGTTAGGTTAGGTTAGGTTAGGTTAGGTTAGGTTAGGTTAGGTTAGGTTAGGTTAGGTTAGGTTAGGTTAGGTTAGGTTAGGTTAGGTTAGGTTAGGTTAGGTTAGGTTAGGTTAGGTTAGGTTAGGTTAGGTTAGGTTAGGTTAGGTTAGGTTAGGTTAGGTTAGGTTAGGTTAGGTTAGGTTAGGTTAGGTTAGGTTAGGTTAGGTTAGGTTAGGTTAGGTTAGGTTAGGTTAGGTTAGGTTAGGTTAGGTTAGGTTAGGTTAGGTTAGGTTAGGTTAGGTTAGGTTAGGTTAGGTTAGGTTAGGTTAGGTTAGGTTAGGTTAGGTTAGGTTAGGTTAGGTTAGGTTAGGTTAGGTTAGGTTAGGTTAGGTTAGGTTAGGTTAGGTTAGGTTAGGTTAGGTTAGGTTAGGTTAGGTTAGGTTAGGTTAGGTTAGGTTAGGTTAGGTTAGGTTAGGTTAGGTTAGGTTAGGTTAGGTTAGGTTAGGTTAGGTTAGGTTAGGTTAGGTTAGGTTAGGTTAGGTTAGGTTAGGTTAGGTTAGGTTAGGTTAGGTTAGGTTAGGTTAGGTTAGGTTAGGTTAGGTTAGGTTAGGTTAGGTTAGGTTAGGTTAGGTTAGGTTAGGTTAGGTTAGGTTAGGTTAGGTTAGGTTAGGTTAGGTTAGGTTAGGTTAGGTTAGGTTAGGTTAGGTTAGGTTAGGTTAGGTTAGGTTAGGTTAGGTTAGGTTAGGTTAGGTTAGGTTAGGTTAGGTTAGGTTAGGTTAGGTTAGGTTAGGTTAGGTTAGGTTAGGTTAGGTTAGGTTAGGTTAGGTTAGGTTAGGTTAGGTTAGGTTAGGTTAGGTTAGGTTAGGTTAGGTTAGGTTAGGTTAGGTTAGGTTAGGTTAGGTTAGGTTAGGTTAGGTTAGGTTAGGTTAGGTTAGGTTAGGTTAGGTTAGGTTAGGTTAGGTTAGGTTAGGTTAGGTTAGGTTAGGTTAGGTTAGGTTAGGTTAGGTTAGGTTAGGTTAGGTTAGGTTAGGTTAGGTTAGGTTAGGTTAGGTTAGGTTAGGTTAGGTTAGGTTAGGTTAGGTTAGGTTAGGTTAGGTTAGGTTAGGTTAGGTTAGGTTAGGTTAGGTTAGGTTAGGTTAGGTTAGGTTAGGTTAGGTTAGGTTAGGTTAGGTTAGGTTAGGTTAGGTTAGG
The DNA here is from genome assembly GCA_933228785.1 of Lasioglossum pauxillum. Lineage (NCBI taxonomy): Eukaryota > Metazoa > Arthropoda > Insecta > Hymenoptera > Halictidae > Lasioglossum > Lasioglossum pauxillum. The sequence continues at coordinate 11,033 of OW121704.1, read as the reverse complement.
TTAGGTTAGGTTAGGTTAGGTTAGGTTAGGTTAGGTTAGGTTAGGTTAGGTTAGGTTAGGTTAGGTTAGGTTAGGTTAGGTTAGGTTAGGTTAGGTTAGGTTAGGTTAGGTTAGGTTAGGTTAGGTTAGGTTAGGTTAGGTTAGGTTAGGTTAGGTTAGGTTAGGTTAGGTTAGGTTAGGTTAGGTTAGGTTAGGTTAGGTTAGGTTAGGTTAGGTTAGGTTAGGTTAGGTTAGGTTAGGTTAGGTTAGGTTAGGTTAGGTTAGGTTAGGTTAGGTTAGGTTAGGTTAGGTTAGGTTAGGTTAGGTTAGGTTAGGTTAGGTTAGGTTAGGTTAGGTTAGGTTAGGTTAGGTTAGGTTAGGTTAGGTTAGGTTAGGTTAGGTTAGGTTAGGTTAGGTTAGGTTAGGTTAGGTTAGGTTAGGTTAGGTTAGGTTAGGTTAGGTTAGGTTAGGTTAGGTTAGGTTAGGTTAGGTTAGGTTAGGTTAGGTTAGGTTAGGTTAGGTTAGGTTAGGTTAGGTTAGGTTAGGTTAGGTTAGGTTAGGTTAGGTTAGGTTAGGTTAGGTTAGGTTAGGTTAGGTTAGGTTAGGTTAGGTTAGGTTAGGTTAGGTTAGGTTAGGTTAGGTTAGGTTAGGTTAGGTTAGGTTAGGTTAGGTTAGGTTAGGTTAGGTTAGGTTAGGTTAGGTTAGGTTAGGTTAGGTTAGGTTAGGTTAGGTTAGGTTAGGTTAGGTTAGGTTAGGTTAGGTTAGGTTAGGTTAGGTTAGGTTAGGTTAGGTTAGGTTAGGTTAGGTTAGGTTAGGTTAGGTTAGGTTAGGTTAGGTTAGGTTAGGTTAGGTTAGGTTAGGTTAGGTTAGGTTAGGTTAGGTTAGGTTAGGTTAGGTTAGGTTAGGTTAGGTTAGGTTAGGTTAGGTTAGGTTAGGTTAGGTTAGGTTAGGTTAGGTTAGGTTAGGTTAGGTTAGGTTAGGTTAGGTTAGGTTAGGTTAGGTTAGGTTAGGTTAGGTTAGGTTAGGTTAGGTTAGGTTAGGTTAGGTTAGGTTAGGTTAGGTTAGGTTAGGTTAGGTTAGGTTAGGTTAGGTTAGGTTAGGTTAGGTTAGGTTAGGTTAGGTTAGGTTAGGTTAGGTTAGGTTAGGTTAGGTTAGGTTAGGTTAGGTTAGGTTAGGTTAGGTTAGGTTAGGTTAGGTTAGGTTAGGTTAGGTTAGGTTAGGTTAGGTTAGGTTAGGTTAGGTTAGGTTAGGTTAGGTTAGGTTAGGTTAGGTTAGGTTAGGTTAGGTTAGGTTAGGTTAGGTTAGGTTAGGTTAGGTTAGGTTAGGTTAGGTTAGGTTAGGTTAGGTTAGGTTAGGTTAGGTTAGGTTAGGTTAGGTTAGGTTAGGTTAGGTTAGGTTAGGTTAGGTTAGGTTAGGTTAGGTTAGGTTAGGTTAGGTTAGGTTAGGTTAGGTTAGGTTAGGTTAGGTTAGGTTAGGTTAGGTTAGGTTAGGTTAGGTTAGGTTAGGTTAGGTTAGGTTAGGTTAGGTTAGGTTAGGTTAGGTTAGGTTAGGTTAGGTTAGGTTAGGTTAGGTTAGGTTAGGTTAGGTTAGGTTAGGTTAGGTTAGGTTAGGTTAGGTTAGGTTAGGTTAGGTTAGGTTAGGTTAGGTTAGGTTAGGTTAGGTTAGGTTAGGTTAGGTTAGGTTAGGTTAGGTTAGGTTAGGTTAGGTTAGGTTAGGTTAGGTTAGGTTAGGTTAGGTTAGGTTAGGTTAGGTTAGGTTAGGTTAGGTTAGGTTAGGTTAGGTTAGGTTAGGTTAGGTTAGGTTAGGTTAGGTTAGGTTAGGTTAGGTTAGGTTAGGTTAGGTTAGGTTAGGTTAGGTTAGGTTAGGTTAGGTTAGGTTAGGTTAGGTTAGGTTAGGTTAGGTTAGGTTAGGTTAGGTTAGGTTAGGTTAGGTTAGGTTAGGTTAGGTTAGGTTAGGTTAGGTTAGGTTAGGTTAGGTTAGGTTAGGTTAGGTTAGGTTAGGTTAGGTTAGGTTAGGTTAGGTTAGGTTAGGTTAGGTTAGGTTAGGTTAGGTTAGGTTAGGTTAGGTTAGGTTAGGTTAGGTTAGGTTAGGTTAGGTTAGGTTAGGTTAGGTTAGGTTAGGTTAGGTTAGGTTAGGTTAGGTTAGGTTAGGTTAGGTTAGGTTAGGTTAGGTTAGGTTAGGTTAGGTTAGGTTAGGTTAGGTTAGGTTAGGTTAGGTTAGGTTAGGTTAGGTTAGGTTAGGTTAGGTTAGGTTAGGTTAGGTTAGGTTAGGTTAGGTTAGGTTAGGTTAGGTTAGGTTAGGTTAGGTTAGGTTAGGTTAGGTTAGGTTAGGTTAGGTTAGGTTAGGTTAGGTTAGGTTAGGTTAGGTTAGGTTAGGTTAGGTTAGGTTAGGTTAGGTTAGGTTAGGTTAGGTTAGGTTAGGTTAGGTTAGGTTAGGTTAGGTTAGGTTAGGTTAGGTTAGGTTAGGTTAGGTTAGGTTAGGTTAGGTTAGGTTAGGTTAGGTTAGGTTAGGTTAGGTTAGGTTAGGTTAGGTTAGGTTAGGTTAGGTTAGGTTAGGTTAGGTTAGGTTAGGTTAGGTTAGGTTAGGTTAGGTTAGGTTAGGTTAGGTTAGGTTAGGTTAGGTTAGGTTAGGTTAGGTTAGGTTAGGTTAGGTTAGGTTAGGTTAGGTTAGGTTAGGTTAGGTTAGGTTAGGTTAGGTTAGGTTAGGTTAGGTTAGGTTAGGTTAGGTTAGGTTAGGTTAGGTTAGGTTAGGTTAGGTTAGGTTAGGTTAGGTTAGGTTAGGTTAGGTTAGGTTAGGTTAGGTTAGGTTAGGTTAGGTTAGGTTAGGTTAGGTTAGGTTAGGTTAGGTTAGGTTAGGTTAGGTTAGGTTAGGTTAGGTTAGGTTAGGTTAGGTTAGGTTAGGTTAGGTTAGGTTAGGTTAGGTTAGGTTAGGTTAGGTTAGGTTAGGTTAGGTTAGGTTAGGTTAGGTTAGGTTAGGTTAGGTTAGGTTAGGTTAGGTTAGGTTAGGTTAGGTTAGGTTAGGTTAGGTTAGGTTAGGTTAGGTTAGGTTAGGTTAGGTTAGGTTAGGTTAGGTTAGGTTAGGTTAGGTTAGGTTAGGTTAGGTTAGGTTAGGTTAGGTTAGGTTAGGTTAGGTTAGGTTAGGTTAGGTTAGGTTAGGTTAGGTTAGGTTAGGTTAGGTTAGGTTAGGTTAGGTTAGGTTAGGTTAGGTTAGGTTAGGTTAGGTTAGGTTAGGTTAGGTTAGGTTAGGTTAGGTTAGGTTAGGTTAGGTTAGGTTAGGTTAGGTTAGGTTAGGTTAGGTTAGGTTAGGTTAGGTTAGGTTAGGTTAGGTTAGGTTAGGTTAGGTTAGGTTAGGTTAGGTTAGGTTAGGTTAGGTTAGGTTAGGTTAGGTTAGGTTAGGTTAGGTTAGGTTAGGTTAGGTTAGGTTAGGTTAGGTTAGGTTAGGTTAGGTTAGGTTAGGTTAGGTTAGGTTAGGTTAGGTTAGGTTAGGTTAGGTTAGGTTAGGTTAGGTTAGGTTAGGTTAGGTTAGGTTAGGTTAGGTTAGGTTAGGTTAGGTTAGGTTAGGTTAGGTTAGGTTAGGTTAGGTTAGGTTAGGTTAGGTTAGGTTAGGTTAGGTTAGGTTAGGTTAGGTTAGGTTAGGTTAGGTTAGGTTAGGTTAGGTTAGGTTAGGTTAGGTTAGGTTAGGTTAGGTTAGGTTAGGTTAGGTTAGGTTAGGTTAGGTTAGGTTAGGTTAGGTTAGGTTAGGTTAGGTTAGGTTAGGTTAGGTTAGGTTAGGTTAGGTTAGGTTAGGTTAGGTTAGGTTAGGTTAGGTTAGGTTAGGTTAGGTTAGGTTAGGTTAGGTTAGGTTAGGTTAGGTTAGGTTAGGTTAGGTTAGGTTAGGTTAGGTTAGGTTAGGTTAGGTTAGGTTAGGTTAGGTTAGGTTAGGTTAGGTTAGGTTAGGTTAGGTTAGGTTAGGTTAGGTTAGGTTAGGTTAGGTTAGGTTAGGTTAGGTTAGGTTAGGTTAGGTTAGGTTAGGTTAGGTTAGGTTAGGTTAGGTTAGGTTAGGTTAGGTTAGGTTAGGTTAGGTTAGGTTAGGTTAGGTTAGGTTAGGTTAGGTTAGGTTAGGTTAGGTTAGGTTAGGTTAGGTTAGGTTAGGTTAGGTTAGGTTAGGTTAGGTTAGGTTAGGTTAGGTTAGGTTAGGTTAGGTTAGGTTAGGTTAGGTTAGGTTAGGTTAGGTTAGGTTAGGTTAGGTTAGGTTAGGTTAGGTTAGGTTAGGTTAGGTTAGGTTAGGTTAGGTTAGGTTAGGTTAGGTTAGGTTAGGTTAGGTTAGGTTAGGTTAGGTTAGGTTAGGTTAGGTTAGGTTAGGTTAGGTTAGGTTAGGTTAGGTTAGGTTAGGTTAGGTTAGGTTAGGTTAGGTTAGGTTAGGTTAGGTTAGGTTAGGTTAGGTTAGGTTAGGTTAGGTTAGGTTAGGTTAGGTTAGGTTAGGTTAGGTTAGGTTAGGTTAGGTTAGGTTAGGTTAGGTTAGGTTAGGTTAGGTTAGGTTAGGTTAGGTTAGGTTAGGTTAGGTTAGGTTAGGTTAGGTTAGGTTAGGTTAGGTTAGGTTAGGTTAGGTTAGGTTAGGTTAGGTTAGGTTAGGTTAGGTTAGGTTAGGTTAGGTTAGGTTAGGTTAGGTTAGGTTAGGTTAGGTTAGGTTAGGTTAGGTTAGGTTAGGTTAGGTTAGGTTAGGTTAGGTTAGGTTAGGTTAGGTTAGGTTAGGTTAGGTTAGGTTAGGTTAGGTTAGGTTAGGTTAGGTTAGGTTAGGTTAGGTTAGGTTAGGTTAGGTTAGGTTAGGTTAGGTTAGGTTAGGTTAGGTTAGGTTAGGTTAGGTTAGGTTAGGTTAGGTTAGGTTAGGTTAGGTTAGGTTAGGTTAGGTTAGGTTAGGTTAGGTTAGGTTAGGTTAGGTTAGGTTAGGTTAGGTTAGGTTAGGTTAGGTTAGGTTAGGTTAGGTTAGGTTAGGTTAGGTTAGGTTAGGTTAGGTTAGGTTAGGTTAGGTTAGGTTAGGTTAGGTTAGGTTAGGTTAGGTTAGGTTAGGTTAGGTTAGGTTAGGTTAGGTTAGGTTAGGTTAGGTTAGGTTAGGTTAGGTTAGGTTAGGTTAGGTTAGGTTAGGTTAGGTTAGGTTAGGTTAGGTTAGGTTAGGTTAGGTTAGGTTAGGTTAGGTTAGGTTAGGTTAGGTTAGGTTAGGTTAGGTTAGGTTAGGTTAGGTTAGGTTAGGTTAGGTTAGGTTAGGTTAGGTTAGGTTAGGTTAGGTTAGGTTAGGTTAGGTTAGGTTAGGTTAGGTTAGGTTAGGTTAGGTTAGGTTAGGTTAGGTTAGGTTAGGTTAGGTTAGGTTAGGTTAGGTTAGGTTAGGTTAGGTTAGGTTAGGTTAGGTTAGGTTAGGTTAGGTTAGGTTAGGTTAGGTTAGGTTAGGTTAGGTTAGGTTAGGTTAGGTTAGGTTAGGTTAGGTTAGGTTAGGTTAGGTTAGGTTAGGTTAGGTTAGGTTAGGTTAGGTTAGGTTAGGTTAGGTTAGGTTAGGTTAGGTTAGGTTAGGTTAGGTTAGGTTAGGTTAGGTTAGGTTAGGTTAGGTTAGGTTAGGTTAGGTTAGGTTAGGTTAGGTTAGGTTAGGTTAGGTTAGGTTAGGTTAGGTTAGGTTAGGTTAGGTTAGGTTAGGTTAGGTTAGGTTAGGTTAGGTTAGGTTAGGTTAGGTTAGGTTAGGTTAGGTTAGGTTAGGTTAGGTTAGGTTAGGTTAGGTTAGGTTAGGTTAGGTTAGGTTAGGTTAGGTTAGGTTAGGTTAGGTTAGGTTAGGTTAGGTTAGGTTAGGTTAGGTTAGGTTAGGTTAGGTTAGGTTAGGTTAGGTTAGGTTAGGTTAGGTTAGGTTAGGTTAGGTTAGGTTAGGTTAGGTTAGGTTAGGTTAGGTTAGGTTAGGTTAGGTTAGGTTAGGTTAGGTTAGGTTAGGTTAGGTTAGGTTAGGTTAGGTTAGGTTAGGTTAGGTTAGGTTAGGTTAGGTTAGGTTAGGTTAGGTTAGGTTAGGTTAGGTTAGGTTAGGTTAGGTTAGGTTAGGTTAGGTTAGGTTAGGTTAGGTTAGGTTAGGTTAGGTTAGGTTAGGTTAGGTTAGGTTAGGTTAGGTTAGGTTAGGTTAGGTTAGGTTAGGTTAGGTTAGGTTAGGTTAGGTTAGGTTAGGTTAGGTTAGGTTAGGTTAGGTTAGGTTAGGTTAGGTTAGGTTAGGTTAGGTTAGGTTAGGTTAGGTTAGGTTAGGTTAGGTTAGGTTAGGTTAGGTTAGGTTAGGTTAGGTTAGGTTAGGTTAGGTTAGGTTAGGTTAGGTTAGGTTAGGTTAGGTTAGGTTAGGTTAGGTTAGGTTAGGTTAGGTTAGGTTAGGTTAGGTTAGGTTAGGTTAGGTTAGGTTAGGTTAGGTTAGGTTAGGTTAGGTTAGGTTAGGTTAGGTTAGGTTAGGTTAGGTTAGGTTAGGTTAGGTTAGGTTAGGTTAGGTTAGGTTAGGTTAGGTTAGGTTAGGTTAGGTTAGGTTAGGTTAGGTTAGGTTAGGTTAGGTTAGGTTAGGTTAGGTTAGGTTAGGTTAGGTTAGGTTAGGTTAGGTTAGGTTAGGTTAGGTTAGGTTAGGTTAGGTTAGGTTAGGTTAGGTTAGGTTAGGTTAGGTTAGGTTAGGTTAGGTTAGGTTAGGTTAGGTTAGGTTAGGTTAGGTTAGGTTAGGTTAGGTTAGGTTAGGTTAGGTTAGGTTAGGTTAGGTTAGGTTAGGTTAGGTTAGGTTAGGTTAGGTTAGGTTAGGTTAGGTTAGGTTAGGTTAGGTTAGGTTAGGTTAGGTTAGGTTAGGTTAGGTTAGGTTAGGTTAGGTTAGGTTAGGTTAGGTTAGGTTAGGTTAGGTTAGGTTAGGTTAGGTTAGGTTAGGTTAGGTTAGGTTAGGTTAGGTTAGGTTAGGTTAGGTTAGGTTAGGTTAGGTTAGGTTAGGTTAGGTTAGGTTAGGTTAGGTTAGGTTAGGTTAGGTTAGGTTAGGTTAGGTTAGGTTAGGTTAGGTTAGGTTAGGTTAGGTTAGGTTAGGTTAGGTTAGGTTAGGTTAGGTTAGGTTAGGTTAGGTTAGGTTAGGTTAGGTTAGGTTAGGTTAGGTTAGGTTAGGTTAGGTTAGGTTAGGTTAGGTTAGGTTAGGTTAGGTTAGGTTAGGTTAGGTTAGGTTAGGTTAGGTTAGGTTAGGTTAGGTTAGGTTAGGTTAGGTTAGGTTAGGTTAGGTTAGGTTAGGTTAGGTTAGGTTAGGTTAGGTTAGGTTAGGTTAGGTTAGGTTAGGTTAGGTTAGGTTAGGTTAGGTTAGGTTAGGTTAGGTTAGGTTAGGTTAGGTTAGGTTAGGTTAGGTTAGGTTAGGTTAGGTTAGGTTAGGTTAGGTTAGGTTAGGTTAGGTTAGGTTAGGTTAGGTTAGGTTAGGTTAGGTTAGGTTAGGTTAGGTTAGGTTAGGTTAGGTTAGGTTAGGTTAGGTTAGGTTAGGTTAGGTTAGGTTAGGTTAGGTTAGGTTAGGTTAGGTTAGGTTAGGTTAGGTTAGGTTAGGTTAGGTTAGGTTAGGTTAGGTTAGGTTAGGTTAGGTTAGGTTAGGTTAGGTTAGGTTAGGTTAGGTTAGGTTAGGTTAGGTTAGGTTAGGTTAGGTTAGGTTAGGTTAGGTTAGGTTAGGTTAGGTTAGGTTAGGTTAGGTTAGGTTAGGTTAGGTTAGGTTAGGTTAGGTTAGGTTAGGTTAGGTTAGGTTAGGTTAGGTTAGGTTAGGTTAGGTTAGGTTAGGTTAGGTTAGGTTAGGTTAGGTTAGGTTAGGTTAGGTTAGGTTAGGTTAGGTTAGGTTAGGTTAGGTTAGGTTAGGTTAGGTTAGGTTAGGTTAGGTTAGGTTAGGTTAGGTTAGGTTAGGTTAGGTTAGGTTAGGTTAGGTTAGGTTAGGTTAGGTTAGGTTAGGTTAGGTTAGGTTAGGTTAGGTTAGGTTAGGTTAGGTTAGGTTAGGTTAGGTTAGGTTAGGTTAGGTTAGGTTAGGTTAGGTTAGGTTAGGTTAGGTTAGGTTAGGTTAGGTTAGGTTAGGTTAGGTTAGGTTAGGTTAGGTTAGGTTAGGTTAGGTTAGGTTAGGTTAGGTTAGGTTAGGTTAGGTTAGGTTAGGTTAGGTTAGGTTAGGTTAGGTTAGGTTAGGTTAGGTTAGGTTAGGTTAGGTTAGGTTAGGTTAGGTTAGGTTAGGTTAGGTTAGGTTAGGTTAGGTTAGGTTAGGTTAGGTTAGGTTAGGTTAGGTTAGGTTAGGTTAGGTTAGGTTAGGTTAGGTTAGGTTAGGTTAGGTTAGGTTAGGTTAGGTTAGGTTAGGTTAGGTTAGGTTAGGTTAGGTTAGGTTAGGTTAGGTTAGGTTAGGTTAGGTTAGGTTAGGTTAGGTTAGGTTAGGTTAGGTTAGGTTAGGTTAGGTTAGGTTAGGTTAGGTTAGGTTAGGTTAGGTTAGGTTAGGTTAGGTTAGGTTAGGTTAGGTTAGGTTAGGTTAGGTTAGGTTAGGTTAGGTTAGGTTAGGTTAGGTTAGGTTAGGTTAGGTTAGGTTAGGTTAGGTTAGGTTAGGTTAGGTTAGGTTAGGTTAGGTTAGGTTAGGTTAGGTTAGGTTAGGTTAGGTTAGGTTAGGTTAGGTTAGGTTAGGTTAGGTTAGGTTAGGTTAGGTTAGGTTAGGTTAGGTTAGGTTAGGTTAGGTTAGGTTAGGTTAGGTTAGGTTAGGTTAGGTTAGGTTAGGTTAGGTTAGGTTAGGTTAGGTTAGGTTAGGTTAGGTTAGGTTAGGTTAGGTTAGGTTAGGTTAGGTTAGGTTAGGTTAGGTTAGGTTAGGTTAGGTTAGGTTAGGTTAGGTTAGGTTAGGTTAGGTTAGGTTAGGTTAGGTTAGGTTAGGTTAGGTTAGGTTAGGTTAGGTTAGGTTAGGTTAGGTTAGGTTAGGTTAGGTTAGGTTAGGTTAGGTTAGGTTAGGTTAGGTTAGGTTAGGTTAGGTTAGGTTAGGTTAGGTTAGGTTAGGTTAGGTTAGGTTAGGTTAGGTTAGGTTAGGTTAGGTTAGGTTAGGTTAGGTTAGGTTAGGTTAGGTTAGGTTAGGTTAGGTTAGGTTAGGTTAGGTTAGGTTAGGTTAGGTTAGGTTAGGTTAGGTTAGGTTAGGTTAGGTTAGGTTAGGTTAGGTTAGGTTAGGTTAGGTTAGGTTAGGTTAGGTTAGGTTAGGTTAGGTTAGGTTAGGTTAGGTTAGGTTAGGTTAGGTTAGGTTAGGTTAGGTTAGGTTAGGTTAGGTTAGGTTAGGTTAGGTTAGGTTAGGTTAGGTTAGGTTAGGTTAGGTTAGGTTAGGTTAGGTTAGGTTAGGTTAGGTTAGGTTAGGTTAGGTTAGGTTAGGTTAGGTTAGGTTAGGTTAGGTTAGGTTAGGTTAGGTTAGGTTAGGTTAGGTTAGGTTAGGTTAGGTTAGGTTAGGTTAGGTTAGGTTAGGTTAGGTTAGGTTAGGTTAGGTTAGGTTAGGTTAGGTTAGGTTAGGTTAGGTTAGGTTAGGTTAGGTTAGGTTAGGTTAGGTTAGGTTAGGTTAGGTTAGGTTAGGTTAGGTTAGGTTAGGTTAGGTTAGGTTAGGTTAGGTTAGGTTAGGTTAGGTTAGGTTAGGTTAGGTTAGGTTAGGTTAGGTTAGGTTAGGTTAGGTTAGGTTAGGTTAGGTTAGGTTAGGTTAGGTTAGGTTAGGTTAGGTTAGGTTAGGTTAGGTTAGGTTAGGTTAGGTTAGGTTAGGTTAGGTTAGGTTAGGTTAGGTTAGGTTAGGTTAGGTTAGGTTAGGTTAGGTTAGGTTAGGTTAGGTTAGGTTAGGTTAGGTTAGGTTAGGTTAGGTTAGGTTAGGATAGGTTAGGTTAGGTTAGGTTAGGTTAGGTTAGGTTAGGTTAGGTTAGGTTAGGTTAGGTTAGGTTAGGTTAGGTTAGGTTAGGTTAGGTTAGGTTAGGTTAGGTTAGGTTAGGTTAGGTTAGGTTAGGTTAGGTTAGGTTAGGTTAGGTTAGGTTAGGTTAGGTTAGGTTAGGTTAGGTTAGGTTAGGTTAGGTTAGGTTAGGTTAGGTTAGGTTAGGTTAGGTTAGGTTAGGTTAGGTTAGGTTAGGTTAGGTTAGGTTAGGTTAGGTTAGGTTAGGTTAGGTTAGGTTAGGTTAGGTTAGGTTAGGTTAGGTTAGGTTAGGTTAGGTTAGGTTAGGTTAGGTTAGGTTAGGTTAGGTTAGGTTAGGTTAGGTTAGGTTAGGTTAGGTTAGGTTAGGTTAGGTTAGGTTAGGTTAGGTTAGGTTAGGTTAGGTTAGGTTAGGTTAGGTTAGGTTAGGTTAGGTTAGGTTAGGTTAGGTTAGGTTAGGTTAGGTTAGGTTAGGTTAGGTTAGGTTAGGTTAGGTTAGGTTAGGTTAGGTTAGGTTAGGTTAGGTTAGGTTAGGTTAGGTTAGGTTAGGTTAGGTTAGGTTAGGTTAGGTTAGGTTAGGTTAGGTTAGGTTAGGTTAGGTTAGGTTAGGTTAGGTTAGGTTAGGTTAGGTTAGGTTAGGTTAGGTTAGGTTAGGTTAGGTTAGGTTAGGTTAGGTTAGGTTAGGTTAGGTTAGGTTAGGTTAGGTTAGGTTAGGTTAGGTTAGGTTAGGTTAGGTTAGGTTAGGTTAGGTTAGGTTAGGTTAGGTTAGGTTAGGTTAGGTTAGGTTAGGTTAGGTTAGGTTAGGTTAGGTTAGGTTAGGTTAGGTTAGGTTAGGTTAGGTTAGGTTAGGTTAGGTTAGGTTAGGTTAGGTTAGGTTAGGTTAGGTTAGGTTAGGTTAGGTTAGGTTAGGTTAGGTTAGGTTAGGTTAGGTTAGGTTAGGTTAGGTTAGGTTAGGTTAGGTTAGGTTAGGTTAGGTTAGGTTAGGTTAGGTTAGGTTAGGTTAGGTTAGGTTAGGTTAGGTTAGGTTAGGTTAGGTTAGGTTAGGTTAGGTTAGGTTAGGTTAGGTTAGGTTAGGTTAGGTTAGGTTAGGTTAGGTTAGGTTAGGTTAGGTTAGGTTAGGTTAGGTTAGGTTAGGTTAGGTTAGGTTAGGTTAGGTTAGGTTAGGTTAGGTTAGGTTAGGTTAGGTTAGGTTA
>OW121703.1:41117405-41159630 GCA_933228785.1 Lasioglossum pauxillum | reverse complement strand
TTAGGCCCTCCACACACGGGTCGATTGAAATCGCGTCGTGAAGTTCGTACGTCTTGCTCGTCAAATACGATTCATGCGACGGACGCGATTGCCGTCCACACACGGGTCGATTGTAATCGCGTCGTGCAGTTTTTACGTCTTGATCGTCGTACGATTCATGCAACAGACGCGAATGCCGTCCACACACGAGTCGATTGTAATCGAATCGTGAAGTTCGTACGTCTTGATCGTCATATACGATTCATGTGGCGGACGCGATTGCCATTTGCACACGGGTCGATTGTAGTCAATTTGTGTTTTTCAAACATCAAGAATCGCGTTTTCACGTTTTCACTCAAAAATATGAAAACATGCTATTAATAGTGCCCGAATAAGCTACCATCAAAAGCGGTGTCCTCGATTTTTTTCAGATTTTTTGTTGTGGGAGATCATTGTCAAAAACAATAAAAACCAAACTGCTTCGACGTTTTTGCTGCTAGAAGGAAAGCTAGACTTGCAGGTTTTACCGTGGGGGTATATTAAGCTCTAATTAGTGATACTACATCGAATTAAGCAATTTTTTTACCTCAGAAATGCGATTTAAGAGAGTGAAAAAATCGTCTCCTGTGGAGTCGCGCGAATCGTACGATCCACGCGATTTTCCAACTTCGCTTCCGATCGCACGCGATTAGAATCGCGGCGATTTCAGTCGAGTCGATTTCAGTCGACCACGAATCGACCCGTGTGTGGCTCTCCATTCATTTGCATTGGAAGTCACGTGGAGGGAGAAATCACATGCGACTGGAATCGCGTCGACCGAATCGCCGATCGACCCGTGTGTGGACGAACTTCGCTTCCGATCGAACGCGATTACAACCGCGGCGATTTCAGTCGAGCCGATTTCAGTCGACCACGAATCGACCCGTGTGTGGCTCTCCATTCATTTGCATTGGAAGTCACGTGGAGGGAGGAATCGCATGCGACTGGAATCGCGTCGACCGAATCGCCGATCGACCCGTGTGTGGAGGGCCTTATTCATTTCTTTCAATCTTGCATTCTGTCTCTCATACCAATCACTCTGCAATCCTGTCTCACTCTCTCAGTCATTCCATTCTTTCAATTACACATTCTTTCATTCTGGTCGATCAAGACCGCCTCTCCCACATTTCATCCTTGTACATTTTTGGTCCTTCGAGCCGGATCCCTTGTACATTATGGGACAAATTAAATTCATCAACTGCTACTATTATTATGGGCAGAGGGAGACATATTTTTTAGAGGAACATTAACAATTTGTTGAAATAAATACGGTGAATGGGTACCCAGTTGACGATACAAGTCTTAATCCGGCCACTCTAACCGTCGCTATTGCGACTTCTCCTGCATTTAATTCAACAATCTTTTAACATCCTCCTAAAAATATTACAAAGTGGCTAGACACATAGATTTACATTTTTCATGGACCATACGAATGTTACTGAGATGAAACGTCGAATCGGAAAAATTGATAAAAGCACTAAATAAATTTTATTTTATCCACAGCAACTATCGCCAGCAAAATATCACAAATTCGAGCCTGTGGGTAAAGAGATTCGTACGGTGTCCGGACAAATTGCAACCGAAAAATTGAATTTGGCAAGCAGCGAACGCCACGCGATGACATGTAACATTCTCGTTTCCCTTTTACGTCCGTCACAGACACCAGCCTTCACAAAACTGTTCGAATTCTCTCCGAAACGATCGTACCCGAACTCGTCTCGTTGACCGACCATTTTTCATTCGTTCTCGTTCCCCGGTACGCTCATCCACGTTTCATCTGTGTTTCCAAAAATTTTCTCCAATTTCGGAGCCCGAGGCGAACACGCCGACCGTTTGTGCGCGATCGCACGCGGTTCGAAGAGTGTTCCGATGCGCCACGTTTCGACCTCCCGTTTTCTAGTCTATCGGTGGCGGAAAAAACATACACGCCGACCGAGAGCGTGACACGTGTGGCCGAGAAGCGGTTCCTTATTCGAAAATAAATAAAAAGCGTGTCGCAACATTTTCCATCGGCAAGGGAAAATTGAAAAATGGAGTTAGAGTACGTTAATAACTTCTAGAAAATATTAATAATTTTTTTAGTACATTGATGACGAATATATTTCGCGTTCACGAGGCTCCAAAATGAATTACAACAACGCTAAAAATTGGTGTACTGTACAAAATATTTTTTGTACGAGATATTATATCAACTTCATGTCCACAAAATTAAAAGAAATCGTGTAGAATGGAATTATACTATCTAGGAAGAAATGTATAACTTTCCAGAATATATTAAAAATTATTGTAATACATTTTGATGACGAATATCTTTCGCGATTCGCAGACTCTAAAAATACATTTGTTCATATCTGTCAAAACATTCATCCAGAGTTGCACAGATGAATAAGAACTACTAAAACCACTGAAAATTGGTGTACTGTTAAAAATATTTTTTGTACAAGATATCATATCAACTTCATGTCCATTAATTATTGTAGGACGAAAGAAATGTTTAATTTTCGATTTGAAACAGCTCCGAGTGCAGAGGGTTGGAATCGATCGAGGTCGTTCATCTTTCAAGATATCGACTCCAAGCACACGTGTGTTTGATTGCGATATACTTTTTTTTCGGGGAATGCGATCGCGACAGTGTACGCGAGTAAGTGTTCCGCTTGATCCAGCGGATCAAGCTCCGAATTCATGGTTGGAAACGAACCCTTTCAATTTTCTCAATCGAAAGAGAAAAACCGGCGGTTGCGATGTGACGCCGATGGAATCACCAGCGACTCGACAAGCCCCGGGGAAGAACCGGCCGATTGTTTTTCCGGAATCCTCGGGGGTGGTTTCAACGAAACGACCTACATACCGCTTGGTCCCTGACACACCGAAATATAGAGTTGTTTCGCACCCCCTGCTACCCCCTCCAGTGCATCCACGACATAGCTCAGCAGAAACAAGAAATTCAGGAGCCGTTCTTCCGACGGGGGTGGAATAAATGTTTAGTTAAACAAGTCTCGGCGCTGCGGGAGAAATTAGAGCGGATTTTTCAAATCTCCGATCGTTAATTAATTCAACCCCTTTATTTTTCTTCCTGCTCGCGGGATTTGTGGATTCATCGAGGAAGCTTCGATGACGTCGAACAAGGCCAGCGGAAGGGGTGGCTTTTTATACAGGCTACTTGTCGGAAGCACGGCAGAGGCAGGATGCGATTTGCTATGCAGAAATACGGGGCAATGTCTGGAATAGAACTTGCAAACTAGCCATTGCACCCTGTCAATAGACAAGTTAAATGAACCTGTATTTTTTTCTGCACATGCAAATATCGTATACTCATAATTATTTTCGAATCTGTCTAGTCAGTTTGTTAGAATTGACTTGGACGATGTAAGGTGAAGTACTCTAAGTCTGGACAGTCCAAAAGTGATACCTAAATTTGGACAATTGAATTTTCATAGTAAAATCAGTAATTAAGAGATTAAATAATTATATTATATTCTGAGGCCTTAGCTACAAGTAGGTGTGAATATTATTTCATTGAGACATCAATTGAAATTTAAAAATGAATTCAAAGTTCATCTGAAAACAGTATACAAAATAGTCTATTTACATGCGAATCATGTGCATTTATAGTTCGAACTTTTCTTAGAAAAAAAGATATAATTTAAGCCCTCAGACAAAAAATAATTATCACGCATAATAATATTGATATTTTAAAATAAATTGGCAATCAAACTTAACGTAAATAATAATTATTAATCCAAATATTAGATGTCCAAGATTAGGACTGTTTTCAAATATAAGTACTCCATACTGGGACGCGATGACAGTAGCTGTCCCACTCTAAGCTTATACGCAATGTGCTTACGCCTGAAGCCGGACACGTGTTTGTGAATAGAATCATCGCATTGTTTGCAAATTATTTAACTACATGTACGTATAATTAGTCTTCTATTAGCTTGAATAACGTATGTAGAAAATGTATTCCGGTTGTGACGTTAATAATACTTTGTGTTTACATCTTAAATTTCTCAGTATTACTACCTAACCTTAAAAGTTGTATTATGACAAGTTTTATTAAAACAGTAAATGAAAATAAATATATAGTTGGTTAAATAATACAATACTATAATCTATGATAAGAATACTACATATTACGCAAAGCATCTTCTATTCGTCATGCGCAACAGCGCCACCAACCAACGTTTTAGGTTATGTTCGCTCGATCAACTTGTAAATTGAATTTGTCCCGGATATAGGCTTTACTTCTGTCCAGGTACTAGCTTAGATTGGATTTAATATGTCCAACTATAGGTTTGAATTATTCTTGTTAATACAATTAAGATATTAACCTAAACAATGATTTTTTTATTTTAAATTACTTTACGAACTCTGAACTGTATGCTAAAACTCTTAAGAAATTGTTTTTGTTTATTTAAAGTGATAAAATTTAAAATAGAAAAACATGCTGTCCAGGTATAGGGCACTTCACCTTATTCGTGAAGAAACAAATGAATCAATGTTTGAACGGAAATGTTTCAACGAAGACGTCAGAATCGTCGCATTAACAAACACGAATTTAATACGATTTAATTGTTCGAATTGTTTTAGAGGGTATTGTGTCCCGAATCGTTAATAATTTTCGTTTGTCTCGGTCCCGGGCGAAATTCAGCGGTCTAATGAGATTAATATCTCTGATGATATCAATTACCCGTGATGCAATTCGCGGTTTTTCCGTTTTAACGTTTAATTAACCGGTGACTCGCGAGCTCCTCGATTGCGGTGTCCGTGGACGGCCGTGAGCAAAACATATCAGTGTTAGTTTATTCGCGGCCGTACCGCATCGCGTAGAACGCTGTGTTGTTCAGACCGACGAAGAAAAAAAAGGAAATCGAACAGTAACGTTTGAAGAACCGCAATAACAATGCAACAGGAGCCGGCACACGCAGCAGCAAAAACCATTAGCCTGAAATGAGAGGGACAGAGGAAAAAAAAACAAATGACGATATGCAACGACCGCCGCTTTTTAATATCCCGCGTCCCGCCACCAGTGTTTATGCCGCGTGTAAAAAAAATGGCCGATCCAGGGAAAAAGAACATCGCGGTTTATACTTGTTACCGGACTAAGCCGCGATATCGAATTCCGTTTCCCAACGGCGAACGCGCGCGATACCGAATGGACAGTTTAATTGTATCTCTCCTTTATGGCGGTTCCTAGTTAAACTGTACTTGAAGGGGAAACGCGGCTGAATTATTGGTGATAATGAACTCGCTGATGGAGAAATCTTCAAAGGAGATTATTACCATCCCGCAAGATGGGTGGTAATGTACAGGGTGTATATAAATTATACCTGTATATGGTGAACCACGAATCGTGATCAGTAGAGATCACTCTGTGATTAGCAGTCCGATCGGAAATGCTTTTATCAGATATAGCATGGTTTCAAGACAGCTTTCACGTGATAACAACAAATTTTTTGTCAACTCTTTTATTTCATGATTTCAAAATACACCTATAATTTCTTTACGCTTATCTGTTAGGGGATTTTAAGATGAATTCGAAGATGAGTTTTCTTAAAAAATTATGATAAAGCTTTTTGAATAGTATATACTTAGATATTGTAAATAATAATAATTTAATATACAGGGTGAGTCACCTAACGTTGCCATCTCAAATATCTTTGTTGTTTTTAAAGATACATCAAATGTCTGAAGGACAAAGTTGAATGGTAAAATGGGACTCATACGATACCAAAAGAAATTTTATTTTTATGTAATTTTTTTCAGAGATATCAAGGTCACCTTCATTTTTTTAAATAGAATGTCCTATTTTTTATACCATAGATTGATAGAGTATCAAATTCTGAGTAAAAATGTATGGGCCTCCACATGTCCTAAATTTAATAGTTAACGTGATATTATCGAAACAATTTTCTTTTTTCTTTGGATAATATCTTGTTAACTATTAAGTTTAGGACATATGAAGGTCAACACTTTTATACTCAGAATTTGATACTCTATCAACTTATTGTATAAAAAATAGGACATTCCATTTATAAGAATGAAGGTGACCTTCATATCTCTAAAAAAAATTACATAAAAGCAAAAATTTGTTTGGTATCGTATGAGCCCCATTTTACCATTCAACTTTGTCCTTCAGACATTTGACGTATTTTTAAAAACAACAAAGATACTTGAGGTGGCAACGTTAGGTGACTCACCCTGTTTATGTATACATACTTCATAAAAATAACAAGAATGTGTCTATCCAAACTTCCAGCAATTATGTTTGGCTGACGTTGAAACAAAATCGATTGGAAATTAAAGTTAGACATCTGAATGAAAACTTGATAAAAACAACAAGAGTTTATCTGTCGAAACTGTTGGCAATTATTTTTGATCGACGTTGAAATAAAATTGATTTAAAATTAAAGTTAGATATCTCGATAAAAATAAACATTAAAAATAACAAGAGTGTGCCCGCCAAACTTTTATCAATTATTTTTGATCGACGTCGAAATAAAATTGATTTAAAGACCAGTTTTCTAAAATGACATATATTGAACTTGAAGATATGTTAGAAACTGAAATAGATATTGCATTATATCCAGCAGAGTGTTCAACACCCTCTAATCCGCACCCCAATTCTTAAGATCACAAAAACGCTGACCTACTGACCCCACGGGAAGAGGGGTGGGTTAAATCTCTCGTGAACCAATAAACCCGGGTCTCCCCCGGCTATTAAGAACGACAAGTCGGCTAAAAGAATCCCCGACAAGCTAGTACCGTTGCAAAAGAAAAGACGCCCGCATCATTTTACATATCTATGAGCTAGGGGGTTCCGGAGGGGTGAGCATCCCCTAGACCGACGGAGTCGACGAGAGTCGAGCAACGATCGGAGCGGAAAGAAGGTCAGAAAACTCTCGCCGTTGGAATTCGTTCGTCTTTCAACCCTCTCGCATAAGAATTCGCCGCACCCTGTCCGCACCCCTACGAATACGTTCCGATTTCTTTTCCGGCGCGCGAGGTTCGAATACAAGCACAGGTACACGTGAACGCTGCGGGATATGGAAAGGGTTAGAGGGTAGTTGGAAACGGAATACGTACAGCAGTTTCAGATTGTTTCCGGGATAAGGGTAGCCACCCTCTCCGGCTCGGACTTACAACCGAACACGCAGTTAGCATGCTAAGCAGAATTACATCGTGTTAGTCCAGTTTATATCTCGTAATATTCCGGCAGCTACATTGTCGGGGCTGCGGCCTGTTCGCCGGGAAAGGACGTCCCGATGAAAACGCGGCTTGCGGCCTTGCATACGAAGCCCGATTGTTCGGCGGATGAAACAGTACCCTGGTTAGGATAGTTTGGCACGGCCAGTGACGAAGTGGGAAGCTCCTACCCCCCGCGCAATTGCCGTTCCGTTTCGGGCTGCGATACTCCGAGGATTAACCATCACAATGTTGTTCGAACCGAAGTTACCAGGAGCCGACCACCCCTGATCGCTAAAATCCAAAAATTAACTTCAAAAATGATTCCGAGGCGCCAGTAAAAATTGCTATGTCATTATTAAAAATATTGTTTACATTATTAAATATGCTGGCATCTAATCAATTACTAAACCCTTCAGCATAGAATATTTTAACTTTAATGAAAATTTCATAATATTTTAAATCCCTCAAATAATATAATTTCAATTTTAATGAAAATTTCATAATATTTTAAAATTCATTATATTAACTCCTCAAATAATATAGAATATTTTAATTTTAATGAAAATTTCATAATCAATCTTTCATATCCACCAAATTGTAAAAATCATGAAGTATGGAAATATTCTAGGTCGGTAGAAACGTTGAATTTTCCAGTTAAAATAGCTGAAAGTGCAAAGGGTTAAACTGGCTAAAATGTGATCTCAAAAAAATTTTATTTTATTTTCTATGACAGTTGAATCTTGTTTCCATGACTTATTACTGGACTGCGGACTTTCGAAATATAAAACGGTGAGAAATATAAAAAATCTTAGAATGTTTTTATGTTGTTTTTAACGTGAAAAGTCTGTTAAGGGGTGAAATGAATTTTTACTTAAGTACTGCTTCCTGCAATCGATGCAGAATATTTTTATTTTGCGTGAAGATTAAGGGTTGAAATTCAAATTCTGAACGAATTCAAGCTTAATATTGTGGGAAAGTGTTTTCAAGTGTTTCCACACTTTTAAAAAATGCAATTAAAAATGTCTGGTCTACCAAACATGCTATACTTCCTCTACAATTCTAAGATTTAAGAGATTTCATTGAACGATCATATAGATAACGCGAGAAAAGTTACCAGGAGCCGACCACCCCTGATAGCCGAAATCCAAAAATTAAATTAAAAAATGGCTCCGAGGCGCCAGTAAAAATGGCTGTGCCATTATTCAAAATATTGTTTACATTATTAAATATGCTGGCGTCTAATCAATTACTAAACACTTCAGCATTGTACGAGGTATTATATCAATTTTTCATATCCACCGAATTGTAAAAATCATGGAGTATGGAAATATTCTAGGTCGGTAGAAGCGTTGAGTTTTCCAGTTAAAATAGCTGAAAGTGCAAAGGGTTAAACTGGCTAAAATGTGATCTCAAAAAAATTTTATTTTATTTTCTATGACAGTTGAATCTTGTTTCCATGACTAATTACTGGACTGCGGACTTTCGAAATATAAAACGGTGAGAAATATAAAAAATCTTAGAATGTTTTTATGCTGTTTTTAACGTGAAAAGTCTGTTAAGGGGTGAAATGAGATTTTACTTAAGTACTGCTTCCTGCAATCGATGCAGAATATTTTTATTTTGCGTGAAGATTAAGGGTTGAAATTCAAATTCTGAACGAATTCAAGCTTAATATTGTGGGAAAGTGTTTTCAAGTGTTTCCACACTTTTAAAAAATGCAATTAAAAATGTCTGGTCTACCAAACATGCTATACTTCCTGTACAATTCTAAGATTTACGAGATTTCATTGAACGATCATATAGATCACGCGAGAAGTTACCAGGAGCCGACCCCTGATAGCCGAAATCCAAAAATTAAATTAAAAAATGGCTCCGAGGCGCCAGTAAAAATGGCTGTGCCATTATTCAAAATATTGTTTACATTAGTAAATATGCTGGCGTCTAATCAATTACTAAACACTTCAGCATTGTACGAGGTATTATATCAATTTTTCATATCCACCGAATAGTAAAAATCATGAAGTATGGAAATATTCTAGGTCGGTAGAAGCGTTGAATTTTCCAGTTAAAATAGCTGAATGTGCAAAGGGTTAAACTGGCTAAAATGTGATCTCAAACAAATTTTATTTTATTTTCTGTGACAGTTGAATCTTGTTTCCACGACTTATTACTGGACTGCGAACTTTCGAAATATGAAACAGTGAGATATATAAAAAATCTTAGAATGTTTTTATGCTGTTTTTAACGTGAAAAGTCTGTTAAGGGTTGAAATGAATTTTTACTTAAGTACTGCTTCCTGCAATCGATGCAGAATATTTTTATTTTGCGTGAAGATTAAGGGTTGAAATTCAAATTCTGAACGAATTCAAGCTTAATATTGTGGGAAAGTGTTTTCAAGTGTTTCCACACTTTTAAAAAATGCAATTAAAAATGTCTGGTCTACCAAACATGCTATACTTCCTCTACAATTCTAAGATTTACGAGATTTCATTGAACGATCATATAGATCACGCGAGAAGTTACCAGGAGCCGACCACCCCTGATAGCCGAAATCCAAAAATTAAATTAAAAAATGGCTCCGAGGCGCCAGTAAAAATGGCTGTGCCATTATTCAAAATATTGTTTACATTATTAAATATGCTGGCGTCTAATCAATTACTAAACACTTCAGCATTGTACGAGGTATTATATCAATTTTTCATATCCACCGAATTATAAAAATCATGAAGTATGGAAATATTCTAGGTCGGTAGAAGCGTTGAATTTTCCAGTTAAAATAGCTGAAAGTGCAAAGGGTTAAACTGGCTAAAATGTGATCTCAAACAAATTTTATTTTATTTTCTATGACAGTTGAATCTTGTTTCCACGACTTATTACTGGACTGCGGACTTTCGAAATATAAAAAATCTTAGAATGTCTCTATGCTGCTTTTAACGTGAAAAGTCTGTTAAGGGGTGAAATGAATTTTTACTTAAGTACTGCTTCCTGCAATCGATGCAGAATATCTTTATTTTGCGTGAAGATTAAGGGTTGAAATGCAAATTTTCAACGAATTCAAGCTTAATATTGTGGGTAAGTGTTTTCAAGTGTTTCCACATTTTTAAAGAATGCAATTAAAAAAGTCTGGTCTACCAAACATGCTATACTTCCTCTACAATTCTAAGATTTACGAGATTTCATTGAACGATCATATAGATCACGAGAGGCCGCGTGAATATAGGAGGCAATAATTTTTCCAGGATCTGCTTTCTATATATACGACGCGGATTCGCACCGCATTGTTTAACCAATGGGTCGTTCGAATTAATATTTATTTGTACATACACGATATATATCGCGATGGCGTCGCGGATAAATATTTGCGTATCATAGCCGAACGAAGGATGTTTTATTGCGGGAAGCGACAGGATGGCGGTTTTATTTGTTGAATAATTTATATCCCCGGCCGAGAAATTTCTGATGGATGCACCACATATATTAAATTCTGTTTGCCGGGATAGGGCCGCGCTGAAATATGTAAGAGGCTGCCTAGTTGTTTAAGTTTTCGTTGCGCGAGGCCTTCTAGTCTATCAATTATTCCGTAGAATTTCGAATTTATCGATGAACGTAAACGTTCGCCTTCTGGCTCGGAAACGTTGCGAAAATTAAGCTCGCCTTCTCGAAAACCGGAAAGTTCGCTCGGGTTACAACGACATCCCTTAGATAGCCTCCGCCAGCGACGGGTCGGCCTTTTAAGGAAATCTTCTTAGGGACACGTCCCCCGTTTTATCAAGAAACACGATCCCAAAAGAAGTTCGTGAAACTTTGAAGCGAACCGGTGGGAAACGTAGCTTTTATTCCCGGAGAAATCGTCTTCCCCCGACAGCTTTTGTTTTCAGACACCTCGGATGAATACCATAAACCAGCCTCTCGCACCTAACAGCCTAGAAGAACTTTCGAAATAAAGCCGGAAGTAATCGGACCGTGAAAATTGATGGGGAATCCCGAACGAATTTTTCGGGATTTTTAACGCAGTTTAAACGAGCCAAGTAATTTACTGTGGCTTCGATAAAGTTGTGGTGCAGTTCACGGTTCAGGGGAGGCTTTAACACTGGGTTTACGGAGCACTAAAATGTTGCATTTCTTTATAAAATTAATGGGAGCGTATTTATTCAGATTTTAATTTCAGAATTTTAATGTTTCCTCGAAATGGCAGAAAAATAATCGAATTTGAAATGAGATTTTTCAGTATCTCGGAAACTGTATTCCCGACAATTTTATCACTAAATTTTATCGGACTCATTTGTATAAAGAAAAATAAAATATAATATTTCTCATCACTCCGCGAGTAAAGTTTCCCCTCTCTTTTTCTCATTTCCCGTTCCGTTATGCAGATTTGCCTTTTTAAGTATTAATAAGCGAAAAGAAATATGCAGATAGAAGTCCCATCAGCTCAATAAATATTTTCCCTTGGCAAAGAGAAATATTTCTTCTTTATTCTACGTTCAATCTTACGAAGCTTTTTCTAGAGTACTATTTCCTACAAATTCATAAAGATCCACTTTCTGGTTGTTATAATTTAATGCAATTTGGTTATGCTGTAGTACAACATTATTCTTTTGGCTCAGGTTTCAAACAGACCGTGGCTGCAACTCGCCCTTGTTTAATATTGCATCTGCACCGTATATGCAATTATAATGCTCTAGTCGGCTTCTGTGCAGGGTGTGTAAAAGGTAACAGTCGTCCGTCGTGGACACTTGTAAAAGAAACTTACCGCGAAATTATTCCTGATGTCCATTCGCACACGACCGGTCAAAAGTATCCGGACACTTCCTTTTTTTTCTATAAAACATAGCACAATAGAATTTATTTTTATGTACAAATTATATATAATGGAAATGTAACAATATAATTTCAATCCACGAAATCTAGTGGAACGGTCTCGATATGCTTGAAAGGATTTCAAGTTTCACTTCTAAGGTGCAGAGCGAACTCAGTAATATCTAATCGCGGTGGATACGTCGACGAATCTCGTATTTAACACTAGATTTACCAGACCAGTCATTTTGACTGGTTCCAGATTTTTTCTTTTAGAAATATTGATATTATAAGTATATTTTTCTGAGAAATTTTTTTAGTGAACTTCTTTACTGAAACATATATTTAAACAAAACTCGAACGAGATCTAAATAAATGCAATTTTGTCATTAATATAAGTCAATGTATGCCAATTGCGTTTAGTGCTTGGTATATCTAGTATTAATCTTACAATAGTTTAATATTGGTAAGTTTCCACATAGGTAGTTTGTAACTAAAAACGTTAGATATTCCATGAGAAAGTAATAAAGATCGATTTTAGTTACTAAATAGTACTCCTAAGTATACTCGAACCTATGTCAGACAGTTTCGAACCTTTTACAAGTACTTTGGTAAACGGAAATAATACTTGCAAGTATATTCGAAACTTGGTCGAGCAGATTCGAAACTTTAATGAATATTGTACCAGAAATTCTCTGATCTTTCTAATAATTATTTTGTTACTTTTAAAGTCAATGATGCTGTCCTTCAATGCATAATTTAATTCAGCATGTATAATTATAATTTCGTAATCTATCGGATTTTCATATGGACACATATTCGTGAAAATTCAATGGAGAACCATATTTTATCAAAAATTGCAGCTGAATATCTTTGTGTAATGGCCACTTCTGTACCATCAAAAAGAGTGTTATCGAAAGCAGGAAATATCATGGACAAAAAAAAAGAAATAGGATAAAACCAAGTATTGTAAATGAAATATTATTCTTAAATAGTTACGAATTTAATCAAAAAAGTGCTTAAAACATACTATGCAGTTCTGATTTCCAAGATTCGAGTAGTACTTGTGAAAGATTCGATTCCTTTCAACATCGAAGTACTTATAAGTGTAAAAATATATATATGTGTAAAAAATGTAAACTGAATATTTTTTAGATATATTTCTATCAATTCTCCACCTCCGCTCTCTGTCTCTCTCTCCCTCCTTATTACAATTTATGGATAGACCATGTGGCAATTAACTTCAAGAATTGATTAAATTAGTCTCCGATTTTTCGATGATATCTTTTTTTAATTAACGATTGACGATTAACTTCATCAATCAATTGAATCAATCGTCGATTTTTCAATGATTACCTTTTTTAATCGTTCACATCAATCAATCAATCTTGATTAAAATTTTAATTGATTAATGCCCAACTCTGGTCTAAAACAATATATAACAGTAGTTTTAAATTCTTCCAATATTTCAAGTGCTTTAAATTACACCTACTCATTCTCGCCATAAATGCATGTAAAACATATTTTGAAAGAAAATAAGTTCCTATTTCACTCCACTTTGTTCCACTGCAGGTAGAACATTTTTATTTTGCACAATTTATTCCGTTGTCTAATAACAACCTATGATTTCTTATCTTTCCTTCAAAATGTAGCCTGAACATTTAGGCATGTGTACCATAAATTTCATTGATATTGAACGTTTGAAATTCGATTTTCCTCACGTTTTGACAATTTCCACAGTGGACGGGTTAAATGTAAATAAAATAGAGTGTTTTATCAACAACTTCCGCGAGCTTTTTGAGCACGTGAATCGACGCGACGTCACGCTGCGCGTTAATTCCGTTCGATTCGGGAAATTCGGTCTCCTGGAAACACTGCGTGTAGGATCGTGGATCCTCGATCAACAGTGCAGCGTGACGCTCGTCAACAGAGAGATCTTTCGAGGGGCAGAGGAAATTCGGGCGCGAGAGAGGCGTTATCACAGGACAGGAGGCGGCGGATCGAATCGGTGGTGCAAGGAATTTAATCGGTGTGCAAATTTGCTCGATCGAGAATTTTCGGGTGGAGGGTCGCGACCATCGGGGGATGATAAATTCAGCGAAGTCGACGGTGACGCGACGCCGTGCGACGCGACGCGACGGGATGCGTTAAGGCGCGGGACGTTCGATTTTATCGGGCGTGCACGATACATTATTTCAGCCGGTGAATAAATTTGCCGGAGCACTGTCAATATTTGATACGGCGTGCACACAGTTTCGTGTGCCGGGGAACGCCTCTAACGGACTTTACATATTCATAAAGCCGCGCTCCGCAGTTTGATCGCAGATGGTAAACGAGAACTACGTAATCCTCCGCTCGTCGCCGACACAGTCGAATCACTTAATTTCCGCGACGTGTCTTCGCGCGAGACGGTATCCGGTCTGCTCGAATTATTAGGCGTTCAGATTTGTTTTAACATGGTTGCAAGTGTTGTCACTGCAGTGAATATCGTCTAGCATTTGTCGAATAAGGAGACAACAAATACACTACCGCTCAAAAGTAGGGATGGGATCAAGTTAAATATGTACTCACGAATCCGAGTCAATTTCAATAACCAAGTTTCGTTTCATGGTTTCGATTACTACTTAAAGGCAATAATGTTTCAATGATTATATTTGAAGAGTATTCATTTTATACAAACTGATATCGAACCTCGTAATGAGTACTTACAAGTTTCGAAAAGTAAACTAAACTAAAAGTAGTACTTCAGTAAAGAAGTTCACTAAAAAAATTTCTCAGAAAAATATATTTATAATATCAATATTTCTAAAAGAGAAAATCTGGAACCAGTCAAAATGACTGGTCTGGTAGATCTAGTGTTAACGACATTGATTAGATTTCATTATTTTCTGAGCCTGTCGAATTAGTTTTCATGACTTTTCTCTCTGGTAAATACGTAAAATCCTATACTCAAAGCTCGATTAATGCATAGACTGAATTTTTTTGAAATTGTGACACGCGACGTTTCCCCTTACAACCACAGATTTAACAATTGATAACAGCTTCGCGAAAATCGCTAAAACTCAGAATGAGGTTTTTGTTGCTTTTGTTACTTTCACGAAATTTTATGGAATGGCGACTGCCAGTGTACCGTGTACGAAGCAGATGAAGAGTATCGTTAAGAGACGAGCAAATACCAGGGAGCCGGCGCGGCGCCATTCTCCCGGGTCGCACAATGAAGACGTGGAAATAAGTGACGCACAAAAAGGCACGGCCCCACCGATGGTACAGGGGACAAAATTGGGAAAGGGCGTATTTCCCGGAAAGCCTCGCAGTCCGTTCTGCGAGATATTTCGAAAGCGTGCACGCGGTTTACGGTCCATGTACCGGGGAACGATGCCGAGAGAAACAGGTCGGAATAAAAGGGAAGAACGGGTGAGTGGGCAACGGCGAACGGGGGGAGGGAGCGGGTGGGACGATTTTAAGAGGTGGGACAGAAGAAACGAGGAGAAACTAGATCAAAGGAAGCTCGAGCAACTGGAGAAGCAATCAGAAGGAAATATACAGGAGGGAGGGGGTACGAGAAGCAGTATAAAAGTGGAAGTTCTGGCCCGGGAGAGCTAACTGGGAAATAAGGATTGAGAAATGGGCAATTACAGATATGAAAGATAAGTTATCACGGGGACCGCTATTTCATTAGAGATTCTTATTCAGATGAGTGCAGGGTTCTGTAACGCCCCGCGTACTTATCCTCCATCTTTTTTCCTCCTTTTTATTTGCTTCCCGTTCTCGAGGAAATGAACTGTTTGCGTAATTATACGCAAAACAGGCCGCCTCTCCGATTTCACCGGCGAACACTATGAATTCGTATCGCCCGTTCGTAACGTCGTCGTTCGTTAGACGATATTCCAGTCTTATTAAAAACTATACGCTCCTCGCGGGCTGGATTGATAAGTTAATAAAACGAAGACGAGGCCGGAGAGCGGAGTATATTAAATATTTAATCAAGACAGCTTCTGTCTACTCGTTTCCGTCGGGAAACTTTTATTCGAGAAGTAATGACGACCTCGGCACGTACTAACTCCCCTTTACGACTGAATTTCTGTTCCTTAAACGTAAAAGCGGAGGCAGCGGGTGACAAGCGGTCCTGCCAAATGGACAACTCTAGACGAAAAAATGAGCACCTGGCTTGATAAGGGGTCCGCCCTTCGAATCGCTCTGATTATGATATTTTTAGGGCGAGTTTCACAGATTTTCTACTGCACCACGTCAAATAGAAAACGGAATTTTCAATATTTTAATCACGCGAGCAAGCAAAAATGTGGGAATCCTGTTGATACGGGTCCAGCCCTTCAAAAAGGTCCGATAATGATATTATTTTTGAGCAGGTTCCACAGATTTTCTACTGCACCATGTCAAATAGAAAACGGAATTTTGAATGTTTTAATCACGCGAGCAAGCAAAAATGTGGGAATCTTGCTGATAAGGGTCCAGCCCTTCAAATAGGTCCGATTATGATATTATTTTCGAGCGGGTTCCACAGATTTGCTACTGCATCACGTCAAATTGAAAACGGAATTTTCAATATTTTAATCACGCGAGCAAGCAAAAATGTGGGAATCTTGCTGATAAGGGTCCAGCCCTT
Organism: Lasioglossum pauxillum; assembly: GCA_933228785.1. Classification (NCBI taxonomy): domain Eukaryota; kingdom Metazoa; phylum Arthropoda; class Insecta; order Hymenoptera; family Halictidae; genus Lasioglossum; species Lasioglossum pauxillum. Next base: position 41,143,003 of record OW121703.1, on the reverse strand, counting down.
CAAATAGGTCCGATATTGATATTATTTTTGAGCGGATTCCACAGATTTTCTACTGCACCATGTCAAATAGAAAACGGAATTTTGAATGTTTTAATCACGCGAGCAAGCAAAAATGTGGGAATCTTGCTGATAAGGGTCCAGCCCTTCAAATAAGTCCCATTATGATATTATTTTCGAGCGGGTTCCACAGATTTGCTACTGCATCACGTCAAATTGAAAACGGAATTTTCAATATTTTAATCACGCGAGCAAGCAAAAATGTGGGAATCTTGCTGATAAGGGTCCAGCCCTTCAAATAGGTCCGATTATGATATTATTTTTGAGCGGGTTCCACAGATTTTCTACTGCACCACGTCAAATAGGAAACGGAATTTTCAACGTCATAATCACGCGAGCAAGCAAAAAAAGTGGGAATCTTTCTGATAAGGGTACAGCCCTACAAATAGGTCCGATTATGATATTATTTTCGAGCGGATTTCGCAGATATTCTACTGCACCACGTCAAATAGAAAACGTAATTTTCAACGTCATAATCACGCGAGCAAGCAAAAATGTGGGAATCTTGCTGATAAGGGTCCAGCCCTTCAAATAGGTCCGATAATGATATTATTTTTGAGCGGGTTCCACAGATTTTCTACTGCACCATGTCAAATAGAAAACGGAATTTTGAATGTTTTAATCACGCGAGCAAGCAAAAATGTGGGAATCTTGCTGATAAGGGTCCAGCCCTTCAAATAGGTCCGATTATGATATTATTTTTGAGCGGGTTCCACAGATTTTCTACTGCACCACGTCAAATAGGAAACGGAATTTTCAACGTCATAATCACGCGAGCAAGCAAAAAAAGTGGGAATCTTTCTGATAAGGGTACAGCCCTACAAATAGGTCCGATTATGATATTATTTTCGAGCGGATTTCGCAGATATTCTACTGCACCACGTCAAATAGAAAACGTAATTTTCAACGTCATAATCACGCGAGCAAGCAAAAATGTGGGAATCTTGCTGATAAGGGTCCAGCCCTTCAAATAGGTCCGATAATGATATTATTTTTGAGCGGGTTCCACAGATTTTCTACTGCACCATGTCAAATAGAAAACGGAATTTTGAATGTTTTAATCACGCGAGCAAGCAAAAATGTGGGAATCTTGCTGATAAGGGTCCAGCCCTTCAAATAGGTCCGATTATGATATTATTTTTGAGCGGGTTCCACAGATTTTCTACTGCACCACGTCAAATAGGAAACGGAATTTTCAACGTCATAATCACGCGAGCAAGCAAAAAAAGTGGGAATCTTTCTGATAAGGGTACAGCCCTACAAATAGGTCCGATTATGATATTATTTTCGAGCGGATTTCGCAGATATTCTACTGCACCACGTCAAATAGAAAACGTAATTTTCAACGTCATAATCACGCGAGCAAGCAAAAAAGTGGGAATCTTACTGATAAGGGTCCAGCCCTTCAAATAGATTCGATTATGATATTTTGCAGGCGGATTTCGCAGATTTTCTACTGCACCACGTCAAATAGAAAACGTAATTTTCAATGTTGTAATCACACGAGCAGGGCAAAGGAAATGAGAACCCTGCTGAGAAGGGTCCAACCCTTCGAATCGCTCTGATTATGATATCTTGCGAGCGGATTGCATTATTACGCAGATTTTCTACTCGATCGCTTCCGAGACCACGCCAAATAAAAAACGCGACTTCCATCCCCATAATCGCTTTATATCGATTCCTCGTAATCGTGTCACCGTCCCCACAATATCGTCGACTCTTACACTCGCCGGCGGAGCAAGCTTTGCTTAAGCCCTCTCAACAACAAAAGTGAATGAAGGATGTATACATCTATCACGACGCATAGTCGTTCAAACGTGGGGAAAATCAATTTTTAGAGTGTACCGTGCGCGGTGCTTTTTTATTGAAATTTCGTGTTAAGGGTGTTCAAGCATCACAGTGCCTCAGAGAGAAAAATATTTGACACAGTTTTTGTTTATCGATCATCTCAATTTAGGGGTGGAAAGTGCATCTTCTTAAACATCTCGAGAGGAAGAGAGTGTAGAAACGAATTTTTTCTGCAAACAATTTTCGTTAAGTTATTTGTTCAACGAATATATACAGGGTGTTCACGCTATTACTAGTCAGCGTTTTTCTTGTAAATAGCAAATATTAGAAAAAAATGTAAAAGGAAAAAGTAGTGCTGTTTTTTGTATGCAACACAATGGCGTATGTAACTTCTTTGTGTTTATACTATTTTGTTAGATATGAAGGTCACCTTCATTTTTTAAATGGAATGAGATATTTCTTAATACATCAATCGATGTAGCGGGACATTCGTTATAAAAAAGTACTAACCTATGTATGTCGAAAAGTTAGTAGTTCAGGAGATATTTCAATTTAAATAACTCTAAAACACCATTACTGTCGTACTGAGACGTTACACAAGTAAGTAAACACTAACTTCTTAGTACGACAGTAATGGTGTTTTAGAGTTATTTAAGTTGAAATATCTCCTGAAATACTAACTTTTCGACATACATAGGTTAGTACTTTTTTATAACGCATGTCCAGCTGCATCGATTGATGTATTAAAAAATACCTCATTCCATTTAAAAAAATGAAGGTGACCTTCAAATGTCCGAAGTACGTCCACCTGCAAAAAAACTATTATCGCCACCGGATAGCCCCTTTCGTACTGTGCAATTTTGTTTCAGCAAATATTTCTGTGAAACTTGTAGTTTCGAAGATATCTGAGGTGCTAATAGTTATTGCCCCACCCTGTATATATTTCTGCATTCTGTGTTTTTGGAATTTTTTCTACTTCGCCATGTAACATTATCATACATATAGGTTTCGGCTACATCTAGCGAGAAATATTATGACATACATGTGTATAACAATTTTTGTTACGCTGTATAAAATCTTTTGGAAAAGAACTGCTGCTTATACGAGAAATTGGTGGTGGTCCTGGAAAGATCGGAGCTTATATCGATAAGTGGCGCTATCGATTGGTGCCCGCGCGACTGGTTCCCCATCGACTCGCCATATTTCGGTCGACAATGCACGAATGAATTTAAAAAAAAAAATACCCTCGAAGCTTCACGGTTCAGCTGGCTCTCACGCCGACTGGGTCCGACGTTAAATACTTTTCATACGATTGTAAGGTCCTTGGAATACGAACTCGTTGAAAAAGAAAAAAATAAAAAGTATATCGGGCGTATCGTTCTATGCGGAAATTTTTCGCTGAATGAGAAAGAGTGGGGTGGGGAAGTTGTATTATCGGAATCTGATAAAATTTCAATATTAAATCAATGATGTATCGATACAGTGGGGAGGAAAAGAGAGGCAGATCCCCTTAATTAATTACTCGCACAAAAACGGCCTCTTTGCCGGGGTCGATTAATTAATTTGCGCATGGTCTGTGATTCTTTGAAACGTTCGAAACGGGGATCGGAAAGCGCGCGGAACATCGTGTCGTTTCCGCGGACTCTTTCCCTCGTAGTAAAAACGGCCGCCATTAGTTCGGGTCGTTTCAATTTAACGGTCCAACCCCTGAAAACATTAAAGATCCCCCGTATACATCCCCATCGAGCTCGTGTAGCACTCGTTAGAGTGCCGCGTAAATAGATATACACTCCTGGACGAAATGGTGGCGTGGCTAACTTCTCCAGAACCACATAGAATTTGTGAAACAAGTATCATAATTGTTACGGTGCTGGGAGATGCAACCCTAAATGAAGCTCGCCTCGATAAACTATAAGAACAACCTGAAAAGTTGACAGAATTTAATGTACATTATGGAGTAAAGGGAAATTAAATATTTTTTAGCGCGCCCCATCTTCGGCAGGCGTAAATATTTACAGTTAATTTTTAGTGATGAATTTTATTGAGATGATTTTGAATTTAGTGAATTTCTCATATTATATTAATGAATTTGATAAAGTAATTTTGAAAATGTAGTTAATTTGTATACCCATTAAACTTAATGCAAATCTTATTAGTAGACAGACGATTTTATGCATTTGAAATACTAGACGAATTTAAAAATGCTGTTATATAATTTTCAAACTTTCCAACGTATTAAGAAAGAAAATAAATTTCAAAGAACATTTTTATTTTGCATAAAGATCCACTGTCTACTAATAAGATTGATAATTTTATGGAGATGAATTTTAATAAAGTATATTTTGAACTAACGTTAATCTGCATAGTCACTAAATTTCGTGTAACTATTATTCTACAATTTTTATATTAGTGATGCACATTATTCAATGAAGAGATTTAAATATTTCTTAGTGTACCTTATCGTGCGAGGAACTAGTTGAACTAGTTGAACGGCGTGCTATCGAGCGGCGCAGAGTGGGCGAGAGACCGGTCTTTTTGGACAAACATCTGCCGACAACTCAGTTTTTCATCGATTCAATTGGAATTTTTTTTAAAATGTTCGTAAAGGACTATACTTTGATGACTTAACTGCCATGATTAACTGCCACAAGAAATCAAGAATCCTTATCTACAAAACCCAATAACTCCGATACTTCATCCGCCCATGCCATAAATTTGCATGTCCCAGCTGAGTTGCCGACACTTCTTAACCCTAAAATCTATTCAATTGGTAATTCTCAGGGCCAGATTTACAGTTTAAAATTGTGCGGTTTAGGGTTTAGGGTTAAAAAGTGTCGGCAACTCAGCTGAGACATGCAAATTTATGGCATGGGCGGATGAAGTATCGGAGTTATTGGGTTTTGTAGATAAGGATTCTTGATTTCTTGTGACAGTTAACGATTTTCGCGCAGCACGTCATCAAAGTATAGTCCTTTACGAACATTTTTAAAAAAATTCCAATTGAATCGATGAAAAACTGAGTTGTCGGCAGATTTTTGTCCAAAAAGATCGGTCTCTCGCCAACTGTACGGCGCACAGTGGAACCTTTCGTCCAAATCGGAGACAAAATCAAAGAACTTTCGATAGAAATGAGGTAGAGCGATGAAATATTTTTAAAATTATAGCTGAAACTTGGCAGAATATGGGAAAAATAGGGAGATTATGGTACGAACGTTTTATAAACTTGAGAAAATTCGTTAAACTCTCACAATTTCAAGAAACCTGTGGTTTTTCCAATAACACGGGCGGAAAAAATTTTTTTTAACATGCTGCACATCATTTCCCGTAGATTTTTTCACGCTGATTTTAAATCTGGTCTCAAAATTTGTCTACGACCTCAGAATTTTACAAGAAATCGATTTTTGTGAACGAATTGTTTAACGAATTTTCTCTAGTTTATAAAACGTACGTACCATAATCTCCCTATTTTGCCCATATTCTGCCAAGTTTCAGCTATAATTTAAAAAAAATTCATCGCTCTACCTCATTTCTATCGAAAGTTCTTTGATTTTTTCTCCGATTTGGACGAAAAGTTCCACTGTGCGGCATCGCGACGCCGATTTCGTCCGCGGGACATCCTCGGAAAACGGCGGAACGATTCCGGCGATAATGGCCGCTCGCCCCGGCCCCCGCCATTATAATATTCGCCGTTTAGCTGAGGGCGAATCGCATCCGAGTGCAAAATCGTGAACGAGTGCCCATTAACGGGCGCCACGGACGGCCCGCCTATTTTCGAGAGCCGCGGTGTTCGATCGGCCGATCGTGTCCTTCGAACAGGACTCTGCGAGCATTATCTGGCCGACACGCGACGTATCGCGTTCGAGGTAATTAAAACGAGGGCCGGCGAACGCGAGCCGAGTATGTCAATCGGATTTAGTATGCTAATACGGAGCTGGAACACGCGGGAGCATGATCGCTACGACCGCCACCGGGCTCGGTCATAATTCAACAAATCACGCGTTACCGCCGCGCCGCGCCGCTTCGGCCGACAACGCTGCTGTTCATACGATGCCGTCCTGTTTACTTTCGCCGCGCTTAACAGCCGGCGAAATGCCGATCCGAAAAAATTTAGCATCCTGACGGAGTGGTGGGCAATTGTATGTTGTGGCCAGAGTTCGGAATTAATCGATTAAAATTTCAATCATGATTGATTGATTAATGTGTACGATTAAAAAAATCGATTGATTCAATCGATTGATGAAGTTAATCGTCAATCGTTGATTAAAAAAACAAATGATCGAAAAGACAACATAAAATCACGTAAACAGAGTTTGTATTATACAGGGTCATCCGTTTTTAAACGGACAAACGTAAACCAGCTATAAAGGACCCCAAATGAAACAATTTTTACCCCTACCACTTTTTTTGATTCGGCCTTGAATTTTAGATAATCGCAAAAAACCATAATTTTTCCACGACGTGCCCTATGCCAAAAAAACAAAGATCCGAAGGTCTTAAAAAAATATTTTGTTAACAAAAAAGATGCCCCTATTTATTTTAAACCAAACAAAGAAAAAATCATCAAGATTCATCACTGGAGTCCCGAGATATTCAAGTTTATGTGAACTAAAAAAATTATGGTTTTTTTGCAATTTTCTAGAAATCAAGGCCGAAACAAAAAAAGTGGCAGGGGTAAAACTTGTTCCATTTGGGGTTCTTTATAGCTGGTTTACGTTTGTCCGTTTAAAAACGGATGACCCTGTATATAGACCATATGAGAATACACCTAAATTCAGTTTACATTTTTTTCAGTATTCATACAGTTTTGATTCCGTATTGCATGTCGAAATTTCAGCAGTTAATCATTAATCAACTATCCGATTGACGATTAATAATCGTTAATTGCAATTAACGACTAAAGTAGAAATTTAATCGTTAACCGCAATTAACGACTAAACTAGGAGATTGTGTTGGAACATCTGCAAAAGTAAGTCGAGTGTTGAAGGATACTGAGAGTGTCCCGGTATATTTTAACGGTCCTCGGGTCTATGTCACTGACTCTGGTCAGAAGTGGAAGGCCTGCAACCTTCAAATTCAAACAGGCCCTGAGTAATAAATTAAGGGTCCTCTCACATCTGTTTTTCCCGAGTGGACCCAACAGGGGTTTTTCTTTCCCCTGAAACTTTCTCTGTAGCTTCACTTCAGTTTCGGCTTGCAAACTATACAGACGTCTTCTGACTAGTTCTTCTTCGGTCAAATAAAGAACAGATATTTTCAATTCTTCTGCGTTATTTTTGTATTATAAATACCCATTTCCATTAAATTGTTAATTGCGATTAACGATTGAAGTAGAAATTTAGTCGTCAATAGTTGATTAAATGTTTGCCCAACTCTGGTTGATGCCCAACTCTAATGTATGATATAGAAAACTCACAAATATATTTGACACGTAATTTTTTATAGCTACCGACATTCATATTGAGGGGTGAAGTCCTTGCGAAGTGTTTGCGATGCAAAGAAAAGTTAATTTTTAACCTATTTTTTAAAATTCTGTTTGGACTAAAAGATTCGTCGTTCGAAGACGCACAAACTGGATTTTGCAATTTTCGTCTGGGCCTAATAGTTTTGGAGATATTCAATAAAATGGATTTTTCAACCCAACTTTGAGGGCTATTTTCACCCCCTTAGCCCCTCGCCGTATCATTTTCCTTATAGTTACAGTGATTAAAACGTCTTTATTCCCAAAAATGTCGTAGAAGAGGAAAGAAAATTTATATTTCTTGTATGGCTACACTTATCTTAATGCTTGGATATTGATTACAAACGAATCAAATTTCACTTAATTTTGAAAGAAAGACGTAACATTCATATTTGTTACACTTCGTTTAAAATCTTCATCACGAGTGTGACTCGTTAAAATACGGCAAGGGTTTAACATGAATGTCGGCAGCTATGAAAAGATACGTGTCAAATAATCGTGCTACGTGAGAAAATTGAAAATTTGACCATCCTAACAGGGTGGTATGAAATTATACGTTGTGACTATTGTTCGCCTTGGGGCCGTGAAGATTCGAAAAAAATATAATTGATCTTAGTCTTAAAGTTGAAGATGAAATTTTCGAATAGCACTTTAGAGGAACAAAAATCTCAACGACAACGACTTCGTATTTCCGTAAATCATTTGATTCCACCACAAGTTTGCAGGGTTTGTACCAAGATGGTATAAACGTGCAACATGGAAAATATGTTGGAAATATAGAATAATTCGTATTGATTTGACGCGAGCAAAGGGGGCGTCATTAGCGTCAAAGGAATAAATTCTCGTGGGCAAAGAAAGCAGCGATATTCATCCATTTGATTCGAGGAAGCCCTCATTAGAAGCGCTGGTCACGCTGCAAAGCCGTCTCTCGATGCGGAAGACCCGCCCGTAAACACCCTTAATGACCAATCACGGAAATCGCGCATAAAAGGACACTCCGGCGCCAGAGGAAAAATAGTCAAGAAGGCTTATAACCAATGTCACAATGCCGGCTCTCCGCTTTTCAGCAGTCGACAGAACCGTGAAAAATAAATCGACGTTCAAGGGTCGATAAATCGACACTCGTCGGATCAAAGGGTTGAATAGGCTCGCCGGCAAGAAAAGCCTGACCAACGGAGAAATAATTCTCTTCGAACTGTACGCCGAGACGGGATTCATTGATCCATGTTCAAAATCCGGCGCTTACGTGAAGCATGCGGCAACGTTTAACGAACAATTTTAGACACATAGATGATATTGGTAGCAGCAAAAACGTATCGTTGTTGAAAACATCCGTCCTTGATGTGAACATACCATACATCCAGATCGATCTGTGAAATAGCTTGCTTCAGGCAGTTGATTGAAGTAGAAGTGTTTGCTTTGGTTAGAAAAATGGAAAACTTGAAAAATCGTGCAGTCATTGAATATTTGTATAAAAAAGGATTAAGTGGAAATGAAATTTTCGATTATATGGTGAATGTGTTAGGGGACAGTGCTCCTCCACATGGAATGGTAAAAAAATAGGTTGCTTTACTTAAACATGGTCGTACAGACATTAATGATGATCCACGTTCAGGACGTCCTAGAACTGCAACCACTTCAGAAATGATTGATCATGTTCATGATTTGGTTTTGGAAGATCGCCGACTAACTGTGGTTGATTTAGCTGAGGCAACAAGCATCTCAACTGAATCAGTTCATAAGATCTTAACTAATGAATTAGGTATGAGACAGCTATTGACAAGATGGGTGCCGCATTCGTTAAATTCCGATCAAAAACGCATTCGCGTGAAATGTTCTCAACAACATTTGGAACGTTTGCAAAAAGATAAAACTGACTTTGTGCGTCGATTTCTAACCATGTATGAGACTTGGGTTTACCACTATGATCCTGCATCGCGACAACAAACCGCAGAGTTGACTGAGCCCGGTTGTCCAGCTCCAAAGCAGCCAAAGTGGTCAAAATCGACAAAGAATGGCATGGCATCCGTTTTTTGGGATGCAAAAGGAATTTTGTTAACTGATTACCTTCAAATCAGGAAGACAATAACAGGAGAGTATTACTCAAGCCTTTTGGATCAACTGGATGCACAAATTCGGGAGAAAAGACCTGGATTAGCGAAGAAAATTCATTTTTCACCAGGACAATGCACCGGCTCACAAAGGTGTTCTTGCAATGGCCAAATTGAAGGAGTTACGCTATAAATTGTTGCAGCATCCACCATATTCACCAGACCTGGCACCCTCTGACCTCCATTTGTTCCCAAATCTCAAAAAATTCCTACGTGGCAGGCGTTTTTCATCAAATGAAGAAGTTATAGCAGCCGTAGATGAGTATTTTAGAGGTCTCGAGGAAAATCATTTCAGAGATGGGGTAAATGAATTAGAAAATTGCTGGAAAAAATGTATTGAGCTTACGGGAGAATATACTGAAGAATAAATGTATTTCGACTCATTATTTCATGTCATTTCATTGGTAGGCTACGAACTTTCTGAATGACCTAGTATGTCCGAAGATCATTTTCTCGTAATCGGAGCCTCGCGTGAAAATTTTATTCTCCATTTCCGGCTTGTTTTTCATAATTATATAAGCAATGGCCCGATGAAGGGAGATCAATCTAGAGAAAGTTCGAAGCGAAAATGCCATTATTACTTCGGCCGCGCGAAACTATGTTTCTCATTACCCGTCGCGGCGAAACTGTTGAGAAACACTGTACACCACAAAGGCGTCGCGAACGGGGGGGAGCGCGGTTTAGAGCAGGACTTCCGATAATTTGTTAGCCAAATAGAGCAACTATTTCGTTCGCGCCGGTAAGGCATCCCCGCGAGGTTTCCTCCGAGAAGCCCCCGCTTGATAATCCTTTACGGCGCTGTCAGAAACTTTATAGAGCGACGCTTTTGAAAAATGGCCCTTTAAGGATGCGCGAGACGGGAACTATCAAGTGTCAGCGGTACCGATCAATCACCAGATAATTTTATTGATTACAGCCGGCGCGAGGGACGGCGGCGGAAGGAGATACCCGGTGATCGTGTTCGTGCATGGGGAGAGCTACGAATGGAGCAGCGGCAACCCGCACGATGGCAGCGTGTTGGCCAGCTACGGGGGTGTCGTCGTCGTCACCATCAATTACAGACTCGGCATTTTGGGTGAGTAATCCCGCATTTCGTACGGTCACGTGTTTACGCTCTGGAATCTCGCTCGTCATCTTACCCACCTCTAATCCCGTTGCAACCCAGATATTTCGAGTTTCAAGGACGATTCTCCACCAACGTTTAGAAATCGTTTTGCGGAGGAACTAAGGTGAAGTGCCCTATGCCTGGACAGCATGTTTTTCTATTTTAAATTTTATCACTTTAAATAAACAAAAACAATTTCTTAAGAGTTTTAACATACAGTTCAGAGTTCGTAAAGTAATTTAAAATAAAAAAATCATTGTTTAGGTTAATATCTTAATTGTATTAACAAGAATAATTCAAACCTATAGTTGGACATATTAAATCCAATCTAAGCTAGTACCTGGACAGAAGTAAAGCCTATATCGGGACAAATTCAATTTACGATTTGATCGAGCGAACATAACCTAAAACGTTGGTTGGTGGCGCTGTTGCGCATGACGAATAGAAGATGCTTTGCGTAATATGTAGTATTCTTATCATAGATTATCGTATTGTATTATTTAACCAAATATATATTTATTTTCATTTACTGCTTTAATAAAACTTGTCATAATACAACTTTTAAGGTTAGGTAGTAATACTGATAGATTTAAGATGTAAACATAAAGTATTATTAACGTCACAACCGGAATACATTTTCTACATACGTTATTCAAGCTAATAGAAGACTAATTATACGTACATGTAGTTAAATAATTTGCAAACAATGCGTTGATTTTATTCACAAACACGTGTCCGGCTTCAGGCGTAAGCACATTGCGTATAAGCTTAGAGTGCGACAGCTACTGTCATCGCGTCCCAGTATGGAGTACTTATATTTGAAAACAGTCCTAAACTCGGACAGCTAATATTTGGATTAATAATTATTATTTACGTTAAGCTTGATTGCCAATTTATTTTAAAATATCAATATTATTATGCGTGATAATTATTTTTTGTCTGAGGGCTTAAATTATATCTTTTTTTCTAAAAAAAGTTCGAACTATAAATGCACATGATTCGCATGTAAATAGACTATTTTGTATACTGTTTTCAGATGAACTTTGAATTCATTTTTAAATTTCAATTGATGTCTCAATGAAATAATATTCACACCTACTTGTAGCTAAGGCCTCAGAATATATAATATAATTATTTAATCTCTTAATTACTGATTTTACTATGAAAATTCAATTGTCCAGATTTAGGTATCACTTTTGGACTGTCCTGACTTAGGGCATTTCACCTTAGTCTACTAGCTTCTCCATCGATCTCGCTGAGCTAAATTTTAGAGGACACTGAATGAGCTTGCATGACCTTGGAAGACGAAAATATTATGGGTCAGGCTACACGTTTACCTATAAGTAAACAGATACAGCATAAAAGAAAGAGAAAGGTCACCTTGAACCTTGATTTGTTTGAACTAATAAATATCTCTCACAACTAGCTAGGGTAAAGGTACCAGTTACCGGATATTTAGTGACGACTTGGAAGTTTCATATTAATTTGAAGGCACTCTGTAATTTATTTTGCATTATTTTTAATGAACGAGTGATGTTAACCTTCTTTCTGTATCGTCAAATTTTTCTGAACGATCTTTTTAAAAAGCAAAAGAAATATTAACGAAGTTTTAATCTGAAGTTTTGGTACTATTTATACCGGACACAACGATAACAAGATAATTAATTAATTTTTTTCATGCCGTAGCGCAATAAAGTCATGTTTTCCGTGAGATCTCTCTATCCCGAATAATTACCATCGCTTTATTGTGGCACCCAATGTTGTTGTTCTATAAATAACGCAGGAAAGTAATGTCAAATTAGACTAACAGAAGGGCGACACGAGACGCATATCAAACCCACAACCCGGAAGCACGTTTCCAGCTTGCTCGTTAAGGAAATTGTTATTGCGCGGCGACTAATTTGGTTAAACGAGATCGTGGAAAGAGATCCGAGCGGGCAAGCAAGGAGATAATCAATGCGTTCCCGGGTTCACATATCACGGAGTCCCCATCAGAGCTCAATCAAGAGATTCCTCCGGCAATTATGTCGAAGAAGGGTGGAAAACCGACTGATTACGTGGCCCGACGAAGAAAATCCGGTTTCCATCCCCGCCGATCTCGAGCAACAGACAATATCCTGGGAAAAGGGGATCTTAATTTCGATCCCTTGATGAACGCTCTCGCGAGTTAAACTTTGTCGCCCAGTTTCTGGAAATTCAGCTCACCCGGTCGGGGAACGAGACACAGAAGCTGATCGTTAGCGCTTCGAACGGTGCCTTAATTACGTGCGTAGAGAACTTGATGTCGGTAGGGTGCGAACGCAGCTACTACCCCGTGGTGTTCAGACGACGAGTATATAGTCATTAGCATGGCGACTGCGTATCCCTTCTGAGCCAGGTGAAACTAGTTACTCGTTTCGCAGCTAGCTCGCTTCTATCACGACCCTGGGAAAAACATCGGGGAACCGGTTGGACCGGTGCCAACGGAATTATTCGTTTAACCAAGTGTTTTCCACCAGCCGTTCCCCGAGATCCGACCGCTCCAGGCGTTCAACTTTAACATGATTTCTATGAATCGACTCGGGGATGAAAGTGGTGTTTCAGACCAACCCGTGAAAGAAAATACTGGATCCTCTCTCTTTCTCTGTAAACTTGCCACGGGAGTTCAGCAATCCTGAATCACGATCGCGGGGAACAACGGATGCAATTACGAAGGTAGAAAATCCGTAACTCCCTCGCGGTGAAAGGGAATAACTTTCTCGGGAAAGAATGGCTCGATCCTCGAGCAAAAGAATAACTTTGTTAGCTGTATAATAATGTACGGGGTGAGCAAGTTAATCGTGCCACTTATATTCTTTCCTGGACTGCAGTTTGTTTCGTGAAAGAAAAAACCTGAAACAGATTCACTGTGATAACAGCTGTCCACTACACTGATGTTCCATCGGCAACATTGTAGTGGCGTTGACAGGTGCTATAAGTGTATTTCGAATGTCTTCTCTTGAGAAATAGATCACAATAGCTCTCTCGCGGAGAATAGCTTTCTTGCGGAGGACAGCAATAGCTCCCGCGTGAAGAGAATTCAGAGATGTCTCGCGGAAGAGAAAGATCCTGGTAAAGGGAAGAATCGTTTTCTTGCGAAGCGAATTTGTAGCTCTCTCGCGGAAGGAGTCACATCACGAAAAAGAAAAGAAAAATAGCTAAGGGAAAGGATAATTTCTTGGGGTGTGCGAGTACCCGAAATTTCTGGTTCGGGTCGGGATCCCGAAAGTTTGCAATATTCGGGTACTCGAAGTTGAAGTTGGGGCAAGTCTGTGATTAAAGCAGCGATAAATACTCTGTGCATATTAACCCTTTGCACTCCGTTTTCGCCGATAATGCGATATTGGAAAAATGAACTTTAAATCCACTGTCGATGCTACGGGGACACGATCGTTTTGCTTCAGTTTATACTATAGTATATTACTTAATATAGTGCTGGAGTTGTTGGTGTACTATATGAATCACTAGGCTGGAGTGCTAAGGGTTTAGATGTCCTATCGGTTGTAATATTATTTCTAAACGCTGATTTGATCGCAGACATGCCCCAACTTTAACTTCGGATACCCGAGTATTGCAAACTTTCGGGACCCCAACTCGATCCGACCCGATTACCATTTTATCTTACATTTAATCTTACATTTAATAATAATTACATTTAATCGCGGGTACCCGAACTTTGTAAACTTTCAGAATCCCGACCCGATCCGACCCGAACATTGTCCGAAATTTCGGATAATTTCACATGAAGAAGGGAATAAGGATGCTCTCTCGTGGAGGGAAAGAACGGTTTTCTCGCGAAGACCAAGACCAGCTCTCTCGTGGAGGGAGTTAACAGTCACACCATGAAAAAGAAAGCTGGCCAGAAGAAAAAGATAATTTCTCATGAAAGGAATAGCCTTCTCGTGAAGGTGGCACTTTCGCGGAGGGAAAGAGTGACTCTCCTGCGGAGAACTGTGCCGGACCAGGTCGAAGGGATTGAAAGATCCAGCATGGTTGCCTGGCAACCGGACCAACCGATTCTAATAGGAAACTCATTATGAGCAGGACTTCCTGCTTTCATCAAATTAAATTCTCGACTCAAGCTCCGTTTCCGTGACGGCGGCTGCCACGATTCTGTCTGCGCCGAGCAATATACGCGGCTGGCCCGCCAGCAGCTTCTTCGGGCTATGATATATTCGAGTGACGTCAGCGCGATTCTTCGACGTCTAAGGAAGAGAGAGGGGGATGCAATGTGTATGTGTGAGAGAGTTAGAGGGCTGAGAGGGCTGCGCTGTCGCCGACGGGACACGTATTTCTGGAAATGAAGCCGACGTTTCGTGCACCGCGCGGAGATTAATCGGGACTTTGCGCGAAGCCAATTGTCGAACGGAGGTTAACGTCTTGTAATCAAGCAGCCTCGTGTTCCGAGAGCTCCGAAGGGAACGCGAACCGTAGAACGGGGAACGGAGGGCGATGAAATTTCGAGGAAAATCGGGTGGATTAGGGAGCTAAATTCGAGACTGCCTTCTTCGATGATTGATAATCCACTGTTTTATTGTGGAATCAACACCCAGCCTTCGCGAAGCATTAGCAGTCTTGCTAATGCATCACGGGAATAAACCATTTAGTCAAGGACGTCTAAATTCACCAAAGACCCTTACCAAATGTTAGTATCATAAAATGACTATAATTCTTATTAATAGACTGCGAAGAATGTGTTAGGTTGTTTCCAATGTATCAAAATTATTAAGGGATGGAATCAATTTTTACTGAACCCCTTTTTTCACAATCCATGTATCATTGATGTCAAAGACATCAAATTTCTCCAAAGAGTCTTACCAAATGTTAGTATCATGAAATGACTATAATTCTTATTAATAGACAGCGAAGAATGTGTTAGGTTGTTTCCAATGTATCAAAACTATTAACCCTTTGCACTCGGAGCTATTCAAACTCGAAAATGAAACATATCTTCCGACCCAGAATAATTCCAATCTATATAATTTTTTCTCATGTTATGGATATGAAATTGATATAACACGTCATACAATACTTAAATGTTTAGTAAGTGATTAGCCACCAAGATATTTAATACTGTAAACAATATTTTGAATAATGGTATCGCAATTTCTGGTGGTGACTCTGACTCACCACTCGAGTGCTAAGGGTTAAGGGATGGAATCAATTTTTACT
The DNA here is from genome assembly GCA_933228785.1 of Lasioglossum pauxillum. Taxonomy (NCBI): domain Eukaryota; kingdom Metazoa; phylum Arthropoda; class Insecta; order Hymenoptera; family Halictidae; genus Lasioglossum; species Lasioglossum pauxillum. The sequence goes on along the minus strand of OW121703.1, from coordinate 41,127,294 downwards.
GAACCTCTTTTTTCACAATCCATGTATCATTGATATCAAAGACATCAAATTTCTCCAAAGAGTCTTACCAAATGTTAGTATCATGAAATGACTATAATTCTTATTAATAGATTGCGAAGAATGTGTTAGGTTGTTTCCAATGTATCAAAACTATTAACCCTTTGCACTCGGAGCTATTCAAACTCGAAAATGAAACATATCTTCCGACCCAGAATAATTCCAATCTATATAATTTTTTTTCATTTTATGGATATGAAATTGATATAACACGTCATACAATACTTAAATGTTTAGTAAGTGATTAGCCACCAAGATATTTAATACTGTAAACAATATTTTGAATAATGGTATCGCAATTTCTGGTGGTGACTCTGACTCACCACTCGAGTGCTAAGGGTTAAGGGATGGAATCAATTTTTACTGAACCTCTTTTTTCACAATCCATGTATCATTGATGTCAAAGACATCAAATTTCTCCAAAGAGTCTTACCAAATATTAGTATCATGAAAAGACTATAATTCCTATTAATACACTGCGAAGAATGTGTTAGGTTGTTTTCAATGTATCAAAATTATTAAGGGATGGAATTAATTTTTACTAAACCCCTTTTTTTCACAATCCATGTATCATTGATGTCAAAGACATCAAATTTCTCCAAAGAGTCTTACCAAATGTTAGTATCATAAAATGACTATAATTCTTATTAATAGACTGCGAAGAATGTGTTAGGTTGTTTCCAATGTATCAAAATTATTAAGGGATGGAATCAATTTTTACTGAACCCCTTTTTTCACAATCCATGTATCATTGATGTCAAAGACATCAAATTTCTCCAAAGAGTCTTACCAAATGTTAGTATCATGAAATGACTATAATTCTTATTAATAGACAGTGAAGAATTGTGTTACGTTGTTTTCAATGTATCAAAATTATTAAGGGATGGAATCAATTTTTACCGAACCCCTTTTTTCACAATCCATGTATCACTGATGTCAAAGACATCAAATTTCTCCAGAGTCTTACCAAATGTTAGTATCATGAAATGACTATAATTCTTATTAATAGACTGCGAAGAATGTGTTAGGTTGTTTTTAATGTATCAAAATTATTAAGGGATGGAATCAATTTTTACTGAACCCCTTTTTTCACAATCCATGTATCATTGATATCAAAGACATCAAATTTCTCCAAAGAGTCTTACCAAATGTTAGTATCATGAAATGACTATAATTCTTATTAATAAATTGCGAAGAATGTGTTAGGTTGATTCCAATGTATCAAAACTATTAACCCTTTGCACTCGGAGCTATTCAAACTCGAAAATGAAACATATCTTCCGACCCAGAATAATTCCAATCTATATAATTTTTTTTCATTTTATGGATATGAAATTGATAAAAACACGGCATACAATACTTGAATGTTTAGTAAGTGATCAGCCACCAAGATATTTAATACTGTAAACAATATTTTGAATAATGGTATCGCAATTTCTGGTGGTGACTCTGACTCACCATTCGAGTGCTAAGGGTTAAGGGATGGAATCAATTTTTACCGAACCCCTTTTTTCACAATCCATGTATCATTGATATCAAAGACATCAAATTTCTCCAAAGAGTCTTACCAAATGTTAGTATCATGAAATGACTATAATTCTTATTAATAAATTGCGAAGAATGTGTTAGGTTGATTCCAATGTATCAAAACTATTAACCCTTTGCACTCGGAGCTATTCAAACTCGAAAATGAAACATATCTTCCGACCCAGAATAATTCCAATCTATATAATTTTTTTTCATTTTATGGATATGAAATTGATATAACACGTCATACAATACTTAAATGTTTAGTAAGTGATCAGCCACCAAGATATTTAATACTGTAAACAATATTTTGAATAATGGTATCGCAATTTCTGGTGGTGACTCTGATTCACCACTCGAGTGCTAAGGGTTAAGGGATGGAATCAATTTTTACTGAACCTCTTTTTTCACAATCCATGTATCATTGATATCAAAGACATCAAATTTCTCCAAAGAGTCTTACCAAATGTTAGTATCATAAAATGACTATAATTCTTATTAATAGACTGCGAAGAATGTGTTAGGTTGTTTTTAATGTATCAAAATTATTAAGGGATGGAATCAATTTTTACTGAACCCCTTTTTTCACAATCCATGTATCATTGATGTCAAAGACATCAAATTTCTCCAAAGAGTCTTACCAAATGTTAGTATCATGAAATGACTATAATTCTTATTAATAGACTGCGAAGAATGTGTTAGGTTGTTTTTAATGTATCAAAATTATTAAGGGATGGAATCAATTTTTACTGAACCCCTTTTTTCACAATCCATGTATCATTGATGTCAAAGACATCAAATTTCTTCAAAGAGTCTTACCAAATGTTAGTATCATGAAATGACTATAATTCTTATTAATAGACAGCGAAGAATGTGTTAGGTTGTTTCCAATGTATCAAAACTATTAACCCTTTGCACTCGGAGCTATTCAAACTCGAAAATGAAACATATCTTCCGACCCAGAATAATTCCAATCTATATAATTTTTTTTCATTTTATGGATATGAAATTGATATAACACGTCATACAATACTTAAATGTTTAGTAAGTGATCAGCCACCAAGATATTTAATACTGTAAACAATATTTTGAATAATGGTATCGCAATTTCTGGTGGTGACTCTGACTCACCACTCGAGTGCTAAGGGTTAAGGGATGGAATCAATTTTTACTGAACCTCTTTTTTCACAATCCATGTATCATTGATATCAAAGACATCAAATTTCTCCAAAGAGTCTTACCAAATGTTAGTATCATAAAATGACTATAATTCTTATTAATAGACTGCGAAGAATGTGTTAGGTTGTTTTTAATGTATCAAAATTATTAAGGGATGGAATCAATTTTTACTGAACCCCTTTTTTCACAATCCATGTATCATTGATGTCAAAGACATCAAATTTCTCCAAAGAGTCTTACCAAATGTTAGTATCATGAAATGACTATAATTCTTATTAATAGACTGCGAAGAATGTGTTAGATTGTTTTTAATGTATCAAAATTATTAAGGGATGGAATCAATTTTTACTGAACCCCTTTTTTCACAATCCATGTATCATTGATGTGAAAGACATCAAATTTCTCCAAAGAGTCTTACCAAATGTTAGTATCATGAAATGACTATAATTCTTATTAATAGACAGTGAAGAATTGTGTTACGTTGTTTTCAATGTATCAAAATTATTAAGGGATGGAATCAATTTTTACCGAACCCCTTTTTTCACAATCCATGTATCACTGATGTCAAAGACATCAAATTTCTCCAGAGTCTTACCAAATGTTAGTATCATGAAATGACTATAATTCTTATTAATAGACTGCGAAGAATGTGTTAGGTTGTTTTTAATGTATCAAAATTATTAAGGGATGGAATCAATTTTTACTGAACCCCTTTTTTCACAATCCATGTATCATTGATGTCAAAGACATCAAATTTCTCCAAAGAGTCTTACCAAATGTTAGTATCATGAAATGACTATAATTCTTATTAATAGACTGCGAAGAATGTGTTAGATTGTTTTTAATGTATCAAAATTATTAAGGGATGGAATCAATTTTTACTGAACCCCTTTTTTCACAATCCATGTATCATTGATGTGAAAGACATCAAATTTCTCCAAAGAGTCTTACCAAATGTTAGTATCATGAAATGACTATAATTCTTATTAATAGACAGTGAAGAATTGTGTTACGTTGTTTTCAATGTATCAAAATTATTAAGGGATGGAATCAATTTTTACCGAACCCCTTTTTTCACAATCCATGTATCACTGATGTCAAAGACATCAAATTTCTCCAGAGTCTTACCAAATGTTAGTATCATGAAATGACTATAATTCTTATTAATAGACTGCGAAGAATGTGTTAGGTTGTTTTTAATGTATCAAAATTATTAAGGGATGGAATCAATTTTTACTGAACCCCTTTTTCACAATCCATGTATCATTGATGTGAAAGACATCAAATTTCTCCAAAGAGTCTTACCAAATGTTAGTATCATGAAATGACTATAATTCTTATTAATAGACAGTGAAGAATTGTGTTACGTTGTTTTCAATGTATCAAAATTATTAAGGGATGGAATCAATTTTTACCGAACCCCTTTTTTCACAATCCATGTATCACTGATGTCAAAGACATCAAATTTCTCCAGAGTCTTACCAAATGTTAGTATCATGAAATGACTATAATTCTTATTAATAGACTGCGAAGAATGTGTTAGGTTGTTTTTAATGTATCAAAATTATTAAGGGATGGAATCAATTTTTACTGAACCCCTTTTTTCACAATCCATGTATCATTGATGTCAAAGACATCAAATTTCTCCAAAGAGTCTTACCAAATGTTAGTATCATGAAATGACTATAATTCTTATTAATAGACTGCGAAGAATGTGTTAGATTGTTTTTAATGTATCAAAATTATTAAGGGATGGAATCAATTTTTACTGAACCCCTTTTTTCACAATCCATGTATCATTGATGTGAAAGACATCAAATTTCTCCAAAGAGTCTTACCAAATGTTAGTATCATGAAATGACTATAATTCTTATTAATAGACAGTGAAGAATTGTGTTACGTTGTTTTCAATGTATCAAAATTATTAAGGGATGGAATCAATTTTTACCGAACCCCTTTTTTCACAATCCATGTATCACTGATGTCAAAGACATCAAATTTCTCCAGAGTCTTACCAAATGTTAGTATCATGAAATGACTATAATTCTTATTAATAGACTGCGAAGAATGTGTTAGGTTGTTTTTAATGTATCAAAATTATTAAGGGATGGAATCAATTTTTACTGAACCCCTTTTTCACAATCCATGTATCATTGATGTGAAAGACATCAAATTTCTCCAAAGAGTCTTACCAAATGTTAGTATCATGAAATGACTATAATTCTTATTAATAGACAGTGAAGAATTGTGTTACGTTGTTTTCAATGTATCAAAATTATTAAGGGATGGAATCAATTTTTACCGAACCCCTTTTTTCACAATCCATGTATCACTGATGTCAAAGACATCAAATTTCTCCAGAGTCTTACCAAATGTTAGTATCATGAAATGACTATAATTCTTATTAATAGACTGCGAAGAATGTGTTAGGTTGTTTTTAATGTATCAAAATTATTAAGGGATGGAATCAATTTTTACTGAACCCCTTTTTTCACAATCCATGTATCATTGATGTCAAAGACATCAAATTTCTCCAAAGAGTCTTACCAAATGTTAGTATCATGAAATGACTATAATTCTTATTAATAGACTGCGAAGAATGTGTTAGATTGTTTTTAATGTATCAAAATTATTAAGGGATGGAATCAATTTTTACTGAACCCCTTTTTTCACAATCCATGTATCATTGATGTGAAAGACATCAAATTTCTCCAAAGAGTCTTACCAAATGTTAGTATCATGAAATGACTATAATTCTTATTAATAGACAGTGAAGAATTGTGTTACGTTGTTTTCAATGTATCAAAATTATTAAGGGATGGAATCAATTTTTACCGAACCCCTTTTTTCACAATCCATGTATCACTGATGTCAAAGACATCAAATTTCTCCAGAGTCTTACCAAATGTTAGTATCATGAAATGACTATAATTCTTATTAATAGACTGCGAAGAATGTGTTAGGTTGTTTTTAATGTATCAAAATTATTAAGGGATGGAATCAATTTTTACTGAACCCCTTTTTCACAATCCATGTATCATTGATGTGAAAGACATCAAATTTCTCCAAAGAGTCTTACCAAATGTTAGTATCATGAAATGACTATAATTCTTATTAATAGACAGTGAAGAATTGTGTTACGTTGTTTTCAATGTATCAAAATTATTAAGGGATGGAATCAATTTTTACCGAACCCCTTTTTTCACAATCCATGTATCACTGATGTCAAAGACATCAAATTTCTCCAGAGTCTTACCAAATGTTAGTATCATGAAATGACTATAATTCTTATTAATAGACTGCGAAGAATGTGTTAGGTTGTTTTTAATGTATCAAAATTATTAAGGGATGGAATCAATTTTTACTGAACCCCTTTTTTCACAATCCATGTATCATTGATGTCAAAGACATCAAATTTCTCCAAAGAGTCTTACCAAATGTTAGTATCATGAAATGACTATAATTCTTATTAATAGACTGCGAAGAATGTGTTAGATTGTTTTTAATGTATCAAAATTATTAAGGGATGGAATCAATTTTTACTGAACCCCTTTTTTCACAATCCATGTATCATTGATGTGAAAGACATCAAATTTCTCCAAAGAGTCTTACCAAATGTTAGTATCATGAAATGACTATAATTCTTATTAATAGACAGTGAAGAATTGTGTTACGTTGTTTTCAATGTATCAAAATTATTAAGGGATGGAATCAATTTTTACCGAACCCCTTTTTTCACAATCCATGTATCACTGATGTCAAAGACATCAAATTTCTCCAGAGTCTTACCAAATGTTAGTATCATGAAATGACTATAATTCTTATTAATAGACTGCGAAGAATGTGTTAGGTTGTTTTTAATGTATCAAAATTATTAAGGGATGGAATCAATTTTTACTGAACCCCTTTTTCACAATCCATGTATCATTGATGTGAAAGACATCAAATTTCTCCAAAGAGTCTTACCAAATGTTAGTATCATGAAATGACTATAATTCTTATTAATAGACAGTGAAGAATTGTGTTACGTTGTTTTCAATGTATCAAAATTATTAAGGGATGGAATCAATTTTTACCGAACCCCTTTTTTCACAATCCATGTATCACTGATGTCAAAGACATCAAATTTCTCCAAAGAGTCTTACCAAATGTTAGTATCATAAAATGACTATAATTCTTATTAATAGACTGCGGATTTGTATGCATTTATGAAGAAATGGATTAGGTAAAATATGAAATAGCAAACGATTATAGAAATCGAAGAATGTTGTTAGATTGTTTTCAATATATCAAAATTATTAAGGGGTGAAATCAATTTTTATTGAACCCCTTTTTGTCACAATCGATGCGTAGAATATTTTTATTTTGCTGAAAGATCCGCAGTCTAGATCAGTCTAAGATCAGCTCAAGTTTATATTTTATTCTCTAACTGATGTCGTACAAACTTCGGGTTCAGTAAGCTCATTTTAGACGACGTAATCATGCGAAATTAATTACGATTTTGTCCAGCACCGTAATTAATTTCTGTCTACTTCCAAGTCAAGTCCTTGCTGATGAGCTAAATACAGAAACAGACAGTTGATTTTCTTTTTGGTCAAAACGGGATTAGCGTACACAGGCCGGTTTCGAATCAAGGAAAAACCGGGGAGAATGGTCTCGAATGTTATTCCAGGCTCCCCGGTGTTTGCGTAGACCCGAAAAGATGGTTTCATCGCGTACGAGGACGTGGAATTAAAGCGTATTCGGCCCTTGAAGGGACCAGATTCACGTACCCGAAACGTAATTCCAGAGGAAACAGCGCGGGCGAATCCGAATTTTTAAGCTCGGCCGCTGTTAATTTTACATGGAAATGAAGCGGAATCCAGTTTCACGATGTCACGAATACGGATTCCTCTTTTTTTCGCTGTACCACATTTTCGTCTGGCGTCCGCGTTCGGCCTGCGAGAGCGATGCGACGCCGAGCGTCGGCCGTACGTGCGGCATCCGACCGCTGTAATAAGGATCCGTTTCTTGAATTACATTCCTAGCATTTTGTACAACATCGAGCGAACCTCAACCCGGAATAATGCGCGGTTGAGAAATCTGGATCTGTCCGGCCGCATTTCGCTAGAAATTTCAGGAACGAGGCCACGCAGAGTCCCTTGACCCTTCGTCACTGTTGCGTCGAAGCCTCGCCCGCCATTTTCACGGACGATGTACTACGTAACCCTTCGGTGCACAGGTGAATTGAGTGGGAAGGGTGGGGGACGTTGTTGCTGGCCCGTTTGTTGCGTTTAATAATCGCAATTCATTAAATAATTGCAACGATCTTGCACATCAGAATAAGAACAAAGCTGTATTTGGTCAGAGACCACCTAAACAACTCGACTGCTGTTTTTATTTGTAGGTGAACGGGTAGAGGACATAAGGTCAACTCCGTTTTTTCAATAAAGATGATATACTTTCCTGTGTACTGTCTAATAGGGCGTTTTAAGACGCGTACAGTGACCTACAAATCAAGGTCATTCAAGGTCGTTGAAGGTCAACTGCGATGGAAAATATTCTACTTTGAGGAACTTGTGCGATTCTGGGAACCTTTAAGTGAAAATAGAAAAAAATAATAATCTTTTTCTAATTTCCTCTGACCTTATTTTTATTTTTGATGCACCGATGCACCTCGGGATGCACCTCGTGAAGTATTGACATTTCGATGATCTCGAGTTTACACTTTAATATACTTAGGATAACAAAAGGGCTAGATTGGTTTAACAGAAAAATTGAATTGCATTAAAGAATAAATTGGAATTGCATCTGATGGGTGCATCGATGTATCCACATAAAAAATAAGGTCATATAAAAAATACATTAATTTTTTAGTGGCACTATGAGAATTTGGCTGACTGTGTTTCTTGCATTTTTAAAAATTCACAAGAATTATTGACGTGGTGCAGAAGCTCCGCAAAAAATTGCCAGTGGTGTCAAAATGTTAGAATCGCGGTGCGGATGGAAAAAAGATGGAATCGGCTCGGGGTGGGGGGGGTGTGTGGATGTCGAAATTTGATTCCATCGTTACACCGTTCAAAACGGAAGAGGCTCGGTTTCAGGAAGCTCGTTCTCCTCGCGGTCGCAATTTTTGTTGTACATTTTTCTCGTTTCTGCTTCGGCCCTGGCAAAAGTGACGCGGTGCTTTGTGCCTCGACCAGAGGTGTGTGGGGTGGGATCAGGTGGTGGAGGAGGCAGAAAAAGGGGCGGTTGAAGGGGTGGGTGTGACGGTCGGCGATATCCAGCCACCACGGCTATCCACGGCCATGTACCGGAAAATTTAAATCAACGAGTAACGTTCAGCAGTTCCATTGTAGCGAGAAGAATAGGAGACACGGAAGCGCAGCACGACAGATACTCCGGAGGTTGAATATCAAATGGGATATGACCGGTGGTGGTTTATTTCTATTCTAGTTTCACGCGTATCCTCCCCCGCCGCGGAATCCACCCCTCCTCCGTTCGCTATCTGGCTCGTTATTTGCAGCCCCGCGAACTCAGCACACGATTCTTCCTTCCTCTTCGGTTCTAAACTCGGAGAACGCAAACGTACTCGCAGCAATGCTGATCGCTAGACTGCGGATCTTGATGCATTTATAATATGTCGAAATATGCAAAATATATGCAAAATACATGCAAGATGTATGCAAGGTATATGCTACATATACAGGGTGGTCTTTTTATCTAAAGACATTGAAATATCTCGAGAATTATGTGTCGGATCAAAACAAGTGGCCAATGAAAGTTGTTCGTTGCGAAGGGGGACATCCAATGATACCAAACTAGACCCCCCACCGCCACCCCCTGGGGGTGGGGGTGAGAGAAGATAAAAAACTTAAATGGGAACCCCCATTTTTCATTGCAGATTTGGATTCTCCAGAGAAAAATACACAAATTTTACCTAGGACTTTTTGCATTTTGGTTCACAGATGGCGCTGTAATGGACAAAAATCAAAATAGAAAAAGTCGTTGAAAATTGGGCATATCTCGAGAAATACACATCAGATCAGAAAAATAAAAGTAGACGTATTTGATATTTTTAAGAATGCTATTCAATAACACCATAATTCCCACCCCCACTTCCTGAGGGTGGGAGAGGGAACTACTT